>OZ018329.1:21507568-21770068 GCA_963969495.1 Ceratothoa steindachneri
TTCCAGAAGTCTTTTCTTGTTGTAACTGGTACTGGGATAGGGGCAGTTGCTCTATTGATCAGTCTGGGTCGACATTAAGTCGCCTAGGAGCGGGTTAAAAAGTCTTTCGGAGAGTCCCCGTGGGGATAGCGAAGTGGATCTTGACGTTTTGAGGCAGCCTTGTAGGGATGCGAAGATGTAAGAGAAAAACTTCCTTCCAAAAGCGAGAATATAAATAGCCCGTTAAATTACCAAGTCAGAACAGACTAGGCCGTAGCGTGACGGCAGAGTGCTAGCGCCTGGATAAAAAGACCCGAGATCGATCCCAGACAGTCCGCAATTTTTACGAAGAAAATTCTCGAAGAAAACGGAGACCACGAAAAACGCTTTAAGGACAACTCCAGAAATCAACTCAGGAGAAAACCGCTGTCAAGGAAAATGGAAAGAAAACCGCTGTCAAGGAAAACGGAAAGAAAACCGCTGTCAAGGAAAACAGAAAGAAAACGACTTCAAGGGCTAACTCGTCTCAACTCATCAAGAAGCAAGAATAACTCATCTCAACTCATCAAGAATTAAGAAGAACTCATCACGTCATCAGAATTGGAAGGAATCATCACGTCGTTAAAAGGAAGATACATCAAGATAAAGAATTTCAAGAATTAACCGAGCCAACCTAATTTAAAGAAGAAAGAATCTCAGCCTACAAGAATACTAAGAGTCAGATTACGGGAAGAAAAATGTTTGAAGGGGCAACTACAGCCAATATAGAGATAATCAAGATGATCAAGAATCAGATAAATAAAAAAAATGAAACTAATAAAGAAGAATGCCCCCCTCCCCCCATAGCCTTACCATATCTTTTCCTCCTTTATCGGATAAGGGATGTAGTTTTAGCATAGTTTTCTCAATGAATTCTTCAACCTTCTCCGTTGGAGAGATTTGCGAGATTTATTAAAGAGCAGAGTTTACAGATTTGAGTATTTTTACATATAATTAAATATAAGCAAAAACAATTTATATCATAGCGCTGAATATACACACTAAAAATAAGGAGAGCAGATAAAGGTAAGTTTACATGGAGAAGTAGGAAGACCGAAAACTCCAGGAACTGTGGAGGTCATCGAACTTTTTTTTTTATTTTATTTACATATTTATTCTATATATTCCATTTATAAACAGTTTATGACATCAATTTTTACTTTATTTATTTTGTTATATCTCATTTCTTATTTATACACTTAAAATAATAATTTTTGTATGGTATTTTATTATTATTCTTGAGTGATTTACTTATTATTACAATTTTAACATTTAACATTCTATTTCTATTATTACACTTTAGTATCCCAAATTTTTACACTTAAATATTTTATTTTATATTTTCCTTATTCTATTTATATTAATTCTCAGTTGGTAATTCATTTTCGCTTTAGTTTATATTTATTTCACTTGATTTTCATACCAAATTTACGTTCATTAATCTATTCATGTCTTTTTTATTTACTTCTACACTTTCTAGTATTTCACAGTTTTTAACGTTTAACACTTTTAATATATATTTCATATTAGTACCGTTATTATTTACACTTTATTTTAACACTTTCTACTTATAATTATTTCTCATTAAAACCGAAATTTTATACACTTAATTTTCATTATCTATTCTATTTATATTATTTCACTGGTAATTTATTGTCACTTTAATTTATTATTTTATCGTATTTACACTTTGATTTATCACTTCGTTTGATATTTACCCCTTTTGCTTATTATTCACTTTATTTTTCATTCACATATTTGGCTAGGTCTGAGGTCTTTTATCCGTTCTTAATTACCTTAAAAACATTCAGGTTCACTGAATGGATGCACGAATCCGGAATGGAAAATGTGCCTTCCTCCAGCAGTCGTGCTATTTCCTTCGGCGAGTAGGGTCCTCCGTGAGTCCATTTGAATGTGCCCATTCTTATGCCTTCTGTGAGTTCCACAATTTTCCCTTTCAGTGGTCTGTTAATTGGTGAACCGAAGACCTTGAGGGACACTTCTTCTGCGTTAAAGAAGTACCCCATCTCCAATATCTCCTTTTTTTTGTGAGGGGATCTCCTGGGTATTTTAATATTTATTCGTCCTTGTCCTCTTCTTCTGTGGTTGGGTTTTCACTTTCTTCGGTTTCCTTTTTATTCTTTGGGGACTTCTTTGGATTTTGATTTTTTCGTCTTTCTTCTCCTTCTGTCGATTCCTCTTTTTCTTTCGTTTCCTTTTTCTTTTCTTCTGGCTGTTCCTCTATTAGCTGTATTTTAAGAATCTCGTCGGAGGAATGGTTCGGCGGGAACCATAAATTCTTTTCCACCCCGTTCATTTGCAGAAGCTAATTTAGTTCATCTGCAAACGTGCCGGGGCGAGCCAGGTTTACTAGGTGGGCGAACATTATCATTGCTATAATTTCGGTGCCTTCGTTTGGCATGACCAGTTTTGTCGCTGTTTTCGTGGTGGTGTTCCTTGTTGTGGTATGACTTTGACTTTGCCTCCTTTTCCTTTTTCTGTTTCTCTTTCTTTTCTTGGATTGATTGTTTCCGGATGGAGCATTTCATACATATGGCTTTGTGTTCGCCAACACAGTTGATGCACTTTGTTCTTTCTGCTCTACATTCTTTCCACCCGTGCCCGAGTCCGGCGCAGTTGAAACACACCATCTCCTTCGCTGGGCATTCTTTGGTTTGGTGCTGCTCAACCGCGTAGCATTTGAAGCCGCTCTCAATGGGGATATATTCTTTGGTTTCGATTTGTTCGTGGGCTACCCTGAGGTAGAAACCTAATAGTCCATCGTTTTTTGCTCGGAGCGCCATCTCAATGTTCGAGAATATGATTTTGACTATGGTGTTGGTCTTGCCAAATTTTTCTACTCCTGTTATATTAGCCCATTTTTGTTTGTCTGACAGCTTGGCCTTGATTTCCTCACAGTAGTTCTGCGTAAAGAAGGAGTTAAGCCGTCGTAGTATTATTGTACATTGTACGAGTATCTCGTAGGGGATGATCGTTTCTAGCCCTATTTTTTGTAAATGTTCTTTAGCCTCTTCTGAGACTAAGTTCTCCACGTCCTTCATGTTTTCGCAAATATTCGCGTAGCCTGAGGGCGTTTCGAGGCGTCGTAGAAGGGAGACGTTGATCATTCCGTAGATTGTATTCATGACCGTCAGCCTATCTGGTTTCGTTCCCCCCGTAGGGTACGAAGGGGGACCCGTCTAGTTTCTTGAGGGGCCGACCCCATGGGGCCCCTTGTTTAGCTCCCCCTTTCTTCTCCTTCTTCTTCTAGAGCTCGGGCTTTCTTCGGTTAATACTGCTTGCAACACACACGAACGTAAAAAAAACATTGCTACACCATCTATTTGTTGATAAATTTTCCCATCGAACGAAAATATACCCTCTTTAAACACTATTTGTAAAATTTGTTTGAATTTGTCTCTTGTAAAGTTGTGGGAAGTTTTGCAATTATCAAATGCAGATTCTAAAATAATATCTATGGTTTGGTCAACTGGTATGTTTGTGAATAACGAGGACACATCGTAGCTTACGAGAAAATTGGATGCGTCTAACTTTTGTCGGAGAATTTCTTGAGCAAAGGAATAACTTTTTATGGTATGCAGGTTTTTACAAATGGTGTTTAAAGAGGGTGTATTTTCGTTCTATGGGAAAATTGATCAACAGATAGATGATGTGGCAATGGGTTCGCCCATTGCACACATTGCTGCAGATATCTTTATGAAAGATTTTGAGAAGACCCTATTTCAAGCTTGCCCTTCGTCACTCAAGCCATTATTCTACAGAAGATTTGTAGACGACTGCTGTGTAGTATTTGATAGCCAGGACCAGGCGTACCAGTTTTTTTAAGTATCTCAATTTTATTCATCCTAACATTAAATACACTATGAAAACTAAAAAATAAAATCGTCTCCCATTTTTAGACCTTTTAATTAAAAAATCAAATCAAGGCTTAACAACATCCATATATAGAAAACCTACGTTCAATAATATAGGTACAAATTTCTATAGCTTTTGCAACTTATCATACAAACTGAGCTCCATCGGGGCACTCAACTGTCGTAGCTTTCGCCTGTCATCTTTATTCTCTTTAATGCATAAAGAATTTGAATTCCTAAAATCCTATTTCAAGAATAATTGCTATCCCCTGTCAGTAGTAAATACCCTTATTTGTAAATTCCCAATATTTACCTCCCAATCCTTCATTCGATGTTCCTAAAGACTCAAAATATTTTCTTCTTCCCGAAATGGGTCCCTTTAATAGAGAGTTCAGAAGAAAGTTTTCTAAATTATTTAAACGCTATTTTTACCATACAAAATTCAAATTAGTATTTGTTAACAAACTCAATATTGGTAGTTGGTTCAGTCAAAAGGACAAACCTCCTCTAGGGATGCGCAGTCGTGTTGTTTACGAATTCACTTGTCCTAGGTGTCTCCAAGGAAGATACATAGGCAGCACGATTCGCTCCCTGAGAGCAAGGTTCTCCTCACACATGGGCATCAGCGCACGTACTGAAAAACCACTTAATCGTAAAGAACCATCCTCTATCAGATCACATGCAATCAAATGCAACGCAGATATAACTATAGATAATTTTACAATAATAGATCAAGATAACAATGAACAAAACTTAAGAATACTAGAATCCCTTTATATTAAATCCCGTGCGCCAAGTCATAATTGTGACTCGTCCGCTGCTCCTCTACTTATGACATAACTCTACTACCAATACAATCTTACCTATCTCCACTTCAATCCCCCCTCCCCACTTCTCTCTGGAGTCAGACCAACGATGGTGAGTGTTTTGATGGTTCTCCCTTGCATTCCTCTAGGATTTTTAATATCCTAACTCATTATAAATTATGTATTTTCCTATGTTTTGCATTATAGGAAAAAAGTATCTTTTTGTAGATATTTGTCAACACTCTTAATATTCTAATTTCTAGACAATTTTTTCAATATTATAATTCATTGTAAATTATGTATTCCTTTATATCATCGAACCCGAAGATGAGCGGACAGCTCGAAACATTGTTTATCCCCAATAAATGAAGATGAATTTCTCCGCATTAACATAACATAACATAATTTCCCGGATGACAAAAGCCACAAGGGCCTATCAAAGGTCATCCGTATCCATCAAATCCCACCCATATAATGCATCCATAGGATTTTGTCAGATCATGCATCTACAATATACAATTTAACAATCCATAGGAATGTCCAACCATGCATCCACAATATATAATTTAAAGCCTCCATAGGAGTCTATCAAAAACAAAATCAAAGTCCCCCAAAATATACAATAAAAAGAAACTGCATCCACAGGAATGAGTCAAGAAACATATCCACATACCAAAAAGCAAGAAATCAACCCTCCATCCCCATATAATCATCCAATCTGCGCTTGAAAACATTCAAGTTTGGGCTGTCTATAGTCTCAGGTGGCAAACTATTCCAATAATCCACCACTCTGTTAGTGAAAAAATATTTTCTAACATCCAGTCTGCACCTCTGTTTTTTAATCTTTAAGTGGTGGCCTCTAGTTCTATTACTACCTTCTAACTCAAATAACTTGCTGAAATCCAATTTATCCATCCCAGAAAAGATTTTAAAAAGCTCAATCATATCTCCCCTCACACACCTTCTTTCAAATGAAAACATATTTAATACCCTCAGTCTATCTTCATATTCAAGGTGCTTCAGGGATGGTATTATTTTTGTTGCCCTCCTTTGTACTGACTCTAATAAGTTTATATCATATCTAAAATGTGGTGACCATGCCTGTATACAGTACTCTAAATGTAGCCTGACATAAGAGTTGTATAGTTTAAGGATGACCTCCTTACTCTTGTAGCTAACATTTCTTTTAATGTAACCTAGCACCCTATTTGCTCTATTTTTTTGCCTCAATACACTGCTTTGAAAATTTCAGTGACCTATCTACTACCACTCCTAAGTCCTTCTCATCTTCAACTGAATTAAGCCAATATCCATCCATCTCATAGCTAAATTCCCTATTATCTCTCCCAATGTGAATAACTTTGCATTTATTAAGGTTAAAAGTCATCTGCCACTTCTGAGCCCAAGCTAACAACTTATCTAAGTCACCCTGCACTTTAAAGCTACCCTCAACCTCTTTGACTACAGCTGCCAATTTAGTGTCATCAGCAAAAATTGACACTTTGATATTTACACCTTGCCCAAGATCATTTACATAGATTATAAATAATAAAGGGCCCAAAACTGATCCCTGAGGTACGCCACTAATAACATTCCTCCACTCTGACCTCACTCCATTCAGTACAACTCTCTGTTTCCTATTTTTCAGCCATTCAGTTATCCAATTTAAAACGTTCCCACATATCCCATGCAGCTTTAATTTGTGAACTAGTCTTCTATGTGGAACCTTATCAAAAGCTTTGCTGAAATCTAAGTAGATCACATCAACTTTCTCACCCCTATCTAATTCTTTAGTTACATAATCCATAAAATCCAGTAAATTAGTTAAACACGATCTATCTTTTCTAAAACCATGCTGAGCATCATTAATTAACCTGCTACTCTCTAGATGATCAGAAATTTCCTTCTTAACTATCTTCTCAAGAATTTTACAGACTATAGAAGTTAAGCTTACCGGTCTAAAGTTATTTGGGTCCTCTTTGCTTCCCTTTTTAAAAATTGGCACTACATTTGCCAATTTCCAATCATTTGGTATTTCTCCAGACTCTAGTGATCTAATAAATATCTTCTCGAGAGCTACTGCAATACTTTCTACACCTTCTTTGAGTATCCTAGAATGAATGTTATCAGGGCCAGATGCCTTACTAGTATTTAACTGCATTATAAGCCCTTTAATTTCTTCTCTGTCTATATTAATAGAATTTATCACTACTTCCCTTGACCTAAAATTATCATCAATTAATCTAACTGGTTTCTCTTCTGTGAATACTGAAGCAAAATGATCATTAAGCACCTCTACTATTTCCTCATCAGATTCTTTCAAAACCCTTTCATATTTAATAGGCCCTATTTTATCACTGTTAGATTTATTATTGATTCTATAATAGCTAAAGAATTTTTTTAGGATCTTTATTATTATTTTTAGCTAAATTAATTTCTACTGTCCTTTTGGTCTTCTTAATAATCTTATTTAGTTCATTTCTGGTTGACCTATAATGGTTTAAATTATCTAAACTACTCTCACTTTGTAATCTCTGGTATGCCCTTTTTTTCTCTGAAACTTTATTAGCTATTTCTTGATTCCACCATAATGGTTTCCTACATTTCTTCCTAATAGACTTAATCGGAATACACTGTTCCTGAACCATGTTTAATATAATCCTAAAAATATCCCACATCTCATAAGTATTCTTTCCATGGAATTCAATATCCCACCTAATCTGATTTAGCATGCTGCGTAATTTATCGTAATCTCCCCTATAAAAATTTGGAATTTTTGTGGAGTTTGTCATTGTTCTACCCTTAACTATTTGCAAATTAAACCGAACCATCTGATGATCACTGTTTCCCAATGATTCCCCTACACTCAATTCTTGAACTAAGTGATCATCATTTGAAAGAATTAGATCTAATATATTGGCACCCCTTGTTGGCTTATTAACAAATTGGGTCAAAAAGTTATCCTCAAAACACTCCATAAACTTACAACTTGCTCTATCTCTTCCTATCATATTTTCCCAGTCTACAGAAGTTAAATTAAAGTCACCAAGAATAACTGTATCTTCTTTGCATCCTTTACTTATTTCCCTAATCATTAACTCATCGATACAATCAGTCTGTCCTGGTGGTCTATAAAAAGCTCCCAAGTGTATTTTCCTATTTTTACCAACCTTAATATCTATCCATAATGATTCACCTTCTCCTTGCTTTATAGAGTTATTTAGATTTGAAGAAATGCTATTTCTGATATAAATAATCAACCCACCACCAGTCCTATCTCTCCTTTGACTAATGTACATAGTATAACCTTCTAGTTCAAATTCACTGACATTATCATTAAATATATTTTCATTAACCCATGATTCAACTATACATATTATATCTATATCTTCATGAATGATATAACTAAATAATTCATCCCTCTTATTTCTAAGACTACGAGCATTTGTGTAAAGACAACTCAGCCCACCTATCCCTGAAGCACCTGAGGGCCTATCTCCTCTGCATCTCCTTTCTCTCCTTCCCCGACCCTGTACTATTGTATTTCCCTGACCACTATCACTACTCAACTAATTAAACTCTAAAGCACTTCCATTAGCCTGCCTACCTTCTACAAATCTGTGTTTGCTTCCTATCCCTGCCTCACTTTGAGCCATTAAATTTCCCTGACCACTATCAAAACCTAGTTTCCCGCCTCAAAAGACCTAATAACACTATCTAATTCCCGCCACAAAACCTCAACCCCATCTCGGCTCAGATGGAGTCCATCCATCGCATACAAACCCTTATTCCCATAAAACCCACTCCAAACATCTACAAACACCAATCCTGACTCCTCGCACAAACCTTTCACATATTCATTCAACCCCATTGCACGAGACAACCATTCCATCCCCACATCCATTCTCGGAAGCACACCCATATATGTACTCTCATTCCTGGTGAAATTATATATATTATATATATATATATATATATATATATATATATATATATATATATATATATATATATATATATATATATATATATATATATATATATATATATATTAGTTTGGTTTTTACCTAAAAATAAATATAACATCATTTTTCACTTAACATTCTGCCAGATTCTCACTCCACTCACTACATCGGTAAAGGAGGCAAGAAATTCCATAACTCTCCGTAGATTATCGAATAAAATCGAAAGCTTAGCAATTTAGTTTGGTTTTACCAAACACATTCATTTAAAAAAAAGAGATGAATACTGGAAAAATAATCCACCATCTACAAAATAGAATAAAAAAGCTAGTTAGAAGAGAAAGTTCCAAAGGAAATTAATTAAGGCGAAATACACCATGGTCTTCAACAAAATTTGCATATATATCCAAAGAAGTACAGTAACGTACATGTAAATGCAGAGATAAGATCGATTTTAATGAGCTAACAATAATCTAACACGCATTTAGAGAACGATCCCACCCTTTCTCCCACCTCACCCTTCCTCCCACAGTTCTACTCTGAAAAAGCCAATAGGCGAAACATAAATAAAGAACCCCATAGTGTTTTCCGTTTTTTTACTTCCTACACCCATTCTCATATATATATATATATATATATATATATATATATATATATATATATATTACAGATGTCATCTAGAGAATATCAAGATATCCATGCCAATTTTCCTATAGGATATGCCCTCGATGGTTTTGGTTATTTTGAGGTTTATGCCAACCCTCGAATTTCGTGGGCGCTTTGTTATAAATATCTCTAATTTTTAAAAATATGCAGTTTCAGTACTTACTTAATGTGAACAAATCTCTAATTATTATGTTATGACGAAAACTAGATTGGCCGACATCTTCGAATTGAAAGAATCTAGTTAGTTTAATTTTTTTATTTTTGTAAAGTCTTCGCCTCAAAAGATTCGGTTACATAGGGGTTTATAGAGTTTGGTTTATCAATTTTGTTGAACACTTTAAATATTTCCTTTTTAATTAAGATGCTATAAACAAATAGATGCCTAACGAGATTTGGCATCGCGCCTTTGAATTCAAACTAAGAATTAGATTTTTCGAATTCGGAATTTACGAGTTGTTTTTCTTTATTTGCGGGGCGTGGAGTCCCCCCCCCCAATTAACGGGAGGGGCCCATTTCGAAATTAAGTTAAAATTATATATAATACAATATGATGCGATTGTAGATTGTAATACCCTCCCCCCCAAGGACTTTTTTTTTTAATTTACCTAAGAATTAACATTGTCTACATTAATGTAGACAAAAACATCGAGGGCATATCCCCAACGACAATTGGCAGAGATGTCTTGATATTCTCCAGATGACATCTGTAACATTTCCATGCTATCCTTGTCCTTAGAGCTTAAGAATACGGTGAATGTAACTATTTATCTTTCCTTGTCATTTCACAGTGTCCTATAATCCACTTTTTCCGGTCTTAGCAGAACCTTGTTTAAAATTTTGCTACCGACCACAAAAAATAATAATTTTCTGGCTATTTCTATTAAATAATTGCCAAGGGAAAATTTGGTATTGTTTTGGAGTGGCTTCACCGAGAAGTATTAAATGTGATGTAATAATGTTACGCCTTCCCAGAGGTTTCATGTTGGCGCGTGATTTGGCTCGCTTTTTACATGAAAAGCCTGTTCAACAAGGTCCGTACATATTTAAGTACGCTTAAATTCAATTCACTAGGAGTCAACTTGGTTCGTAGCCTTTTGCATTTGTGAAGCCTAGTCAGCCTTAGCCCTAAGTCCAGTTTCGTTGACTACCTTTATAGGAGATAATTTTCTTCATTCGTGAATAATGACGGATATGTCGGATCTTGCTAAGCCATTTTTTGTAGATTATGACAAGAGAGGTGCTGCTAAGTGCAAGAAATGTAAAGAAAAAATGGAAAAAGGTAAGCCTCGCCATACTAATAAATGGTCTTGTGCCTCAAGAATTCGTACATAACAAAATTCAGGATAACAAACCTTACTATGGTTTATCACTCATCCTAATCGATGTATCCCAAAAGCCACCACCATAGTATAACAACATAATTTCATTGATGACAAAAGCATCAAGGTCCTAGACGCAATCCTCTGGATTTAGTTTTCTTGGGAGTTTGGGTGCCTTAAAAAAGAGGCCGTTTGACTTGGATGACCTATGATGGGCCCTTGTGGCTTTTGTCATCTTTTATATTATAGGTAAATATGTAGACGAGCGGCCTGGCCAATAAGATGTACTATTTTGTCCGTGTTCCAAAATGCTTCACGTTTTTGGAGTACATTTATAGGGGACGGCTCGTGGGGGGTTAAACACGATGCGTGGGCCGCACTACGATGATCCTGAGTTTCATTAAATTAGGGGGGGAGTCTGGGGGGCACAGACCCCCAGTATATAATCCGGTAAATATGTAGATTAGTGGCGGAAAAAAAATTTGTGTGTAAATATTATCGTTCACTCGTGTCGGAATATTCATGCGCGTTTGAGTCCTTTTCGAATTATTATTCTATAAACAATTAGGATTATATACTGGGGGGCTGTGCCCCCCAGACCCCCCCCCAATTTAATGAAACTCAGGATCATCGTAGTGTAGTCCCCCATTGTGTTTACCCCCACACAAGCCGGCAACTTAAATGTACTCAAAAAACGTGAAACATTTTGGAACACGGACGAAATAGTACGTCCTATCGTTCGCGCCGATAATCTACATATTTACCATAATCCTAATTTTTATAATGTTCTGACGTTTACAGAGGTGAATGCTTTAACTACATCATGTCAGTGCCTTTAATCGTTTTGCGAATTATAATAGGGGTTGGGGTTGGGGTATGACGTCAGAAATGACACGGGTGAATGATAATATTTACCCCAAATAATTTTTTCCAGCCGGGCCGCTCGTCTACATGTTTACCATATTATATTGTGGGGGACTTTGATTTTGTCTTCCCCTGGCGATGGTGCTTTTTGTGGGTTGGTTTTGACTGATGCGGATGACCTTTGATAGGCCCTTGTGGCTTTTGTCATCCGTGAAATTATGTTATGTAAATGTCATCCCCATCTGTTAAAACCCTGTCACAATAATCTACATACATTAGATTGCATTATCAACCTTTGCCCAGTAGGCAGATGATGTGATTGTGATGAGTGTGACAGCAGAATAGCAAAGGTTGCTAGATGTTGTAAATGAGTATGGGAGAGATTTTGGAATTAGTTTTAGCAAGGAGAAAAGCCAGGTGCTGATGGTAAATAGGTCAGAGAATGATGTATGCCACATGGAAAATCAGAGGAAATGTACTAAAGCAGACTGAAGAATACAAGTACTTAGGAGTGTGGATAAGCTCAAAAGGCAGTGAGAAAATGAAGAATGTAGTCCCCATTTTCAAGAAGGGTATTAAAGAGGATCCAAATAACTTTAGACTGGTTAGCCTAACTCCCGTAGTCTGTAAAATTCTTGAGAAAATAGTTAAAAATGGGATTTGCCAACATCTAGAGTCTTGAGTCTTATAATCCCCAAAAGTGGTGTCCGCTGTCCAGGGATGCAAGCTTTGGTGTGCCCGGGTTCTACAGGCACTTGAGGGTGGGTAGAGGCAGCATCTGTCGAATGGCTGGGAGTGCTGCTCTCCGGAATTGATGTGCATTGCTTGCAGTTACTGCCTCTTGTGGCAGTCTGTTCCACACTTGTACAGCTCTTGGGAACATGCTGTACAAGTAGTAGTCCACCCTTTTGTTTGGGTGGCTGTAAGCGTGTTGTTCATCTTGGCTGTATTTTCTGTTTAGGGGTCTTGTGCTGGTGATATCCTGTGGCATATGGATGCTCACCAATCCCCGATGCACCTTGAAGAACATCTCTGCCTGATGTAGGGTGCGTCTGGTCTGCAAGGTGTCCCATTTTAAGTTATCCAGCATACTGGTCACACTTGCTTGCCGCTGCACACTCTCAATGATGTCAGAGTTTCTTGAGGTGTGTGGGTTCCAGGCACAAGCAGCATACTCCAGCTGTGGTCTGACCAGGGTCATGTATGCTGCCTCCTTCACCTCTCTGCTACAGGCTCCAAGTGTCCTACGGACGAGGCCCAGGGATTTTGCTGCCTTCGCCCGTACCTGATCTAAATATGTGTTCCAACTTAGGTCCTGTGAGATGGTCACTCCCAGGTATTTGCAGCTTTCCTTTTGTGGTATTGCTTGCTGGTTGATGGTGAAGGAGTGTTGCAATGGGTTTCATTTTAAGGTCACACAGAGATGGGCACACTTGTTGATGTTGAACTCCATCTCCCATGGGTTTGCCCATTCAAAAACTCTTAGAAGGTCTTCATGCAGATGATGTTGATCATTTTTATTTTCAATGTGGCGATAAATCACACTGTCATCCGCGAATAGTCAAATTGTTGACGAGACTCCTTCATTTATGTATAACAAGAAAAGAGCAGGACCCAAGACAGACCCCTGAGGAACCCCTGAGAGAACTTTTGTTGGTGTGGATGGCATTACATTTACAACCACTTCCTGGGTGCGATCTGTTAGAAAGCCCTGGATCCATCTTTTTGTTTTGCCTCTAATACCATAGTGGTCTATTTTGTAAAGGAGTTTCCGGTTAGCCACTTTGTCAAAGGCCTTACTGAAGTTCAATAACAAAACATCAGTTTGACATCCTTTGTCCATGGTCCAGGCCCAGTCGTGTAAAGCCTCCACCAGTTGAGTTTCACAGGACAATTTATCTCTAAATCCATGTTGGTTATCAATCAGGATTCTATTTGCTGTCTGGCTTTGTGCTGGAAGTTTGTCTTACAGGAAACTCCAGATTCTCATTGTAAGATTGGGATATAATACTGATTTGGGTGTGTAGTTTTTCTTGTATTTATTTAATACATCAATCACTGTGTAATAAATACATTAGTGATTAATACTTTTGGGGAAGATAACTGGCAGCAATCCTG
Source organism: Ceratothoa steindachneri (assembly GCA_963969495.1). Classification (NCBI taxonomy): domain Eukaryota; kingdom Metazoa; phylum Arthropoda; class Malacostraca; order Isopoda; family Cymothoidae; genus Ceratothoa; species Ceratothoa steindachneri. The sequence continues at coordinate 21,521,197 of OZ018329.1, forward strand.
AGCAAGAATTTTTTTGGTGAGTGTTAACTTTGTCCTTAGTAAATTTCTGAGAGTATGGCTTTTGTATAGATGGTGAGAGCATGCCGTTTGAAAGTAGTGTGTATGTGGTGTGTGATGCATGTGGAGTTGAAAGGAGAGTGAATGTAACTGAATGCTGTGTGTGTTTTCTGGAAGGGGAGGTTAGGAGGTTGAGTGGGGAATGTAAAAGGTTGAATGATTTGGTGTTTGAGGTGAGAAGAGATGCAAGTGTGCGATTGAAGAGTGAGATTAGTGCTAAGAGGGTGGAAGATAGATCTAGGACTGGGTGAAAATGGATAGGATAGATAAGTTAGGACAGATTAGGTGTTTGAAAAGGAAGGACATAGAACCTGTTAGGTTGACTAACAGATTCAATGTCCTGAGAGAGGAAGAGTGTGAAAGTGATTTGCCTGGTGTGATTGTGGATGAAAGCAGGATGGGTGGTAGCGTGACTGAGAGCAGGATGGAGGGTAATGTTAGGCCAAGACAGAATAGGAGAATGACTGAGGTGCTAGTGATGGGTGACTCTCAGATTAGGTATTTAGATAGGAAGTTGAGTGATAGCAAATGGAAGGGAATGAGAGTTTGTCTGCCGGGTGCTGGTGTAAGTGATGTTTGTGAGAGGTATGATAGGCTGGTTTTTGGGTGTGAGAGGGATGCAGTTGTGATTACCATGTGGGAGTGAATGATGTAAAGAAGGTGGGTACATGTGAGTTACGTGAGCAGTATAAAAGGTTAGTTGAAAGGATGAGTAAAAGCAGGGTAAAAGGTGTTGTTTCTGGTGTGCTTCGGAGATTGGATATGGGGGTAGAATGGTGGTCGCGTGCAATTGGTTTGAATGAATTTGTGAAAGGACTGTGTGAGGAGTTAGGATTGGTGTTTGTAGATGTCTGGGGTGGGTTTTACGGGAATAGGAGGTTGTATGTGATGGATGGGCTCCATCTTAGTCAGGCAGGTGTTGAGGTTCTATGGGGGGAGCTGGATAGTGTGATTAGGTCCTTATGGGTGGGAAACTAGAAGCTGTTAGAGGTAAGGGAATAACAGGAATAGAGGGCAGGTGTAGGAAATGGAACGGATGCAGAGATAGAAGAATACCTAGGGGGGAGGGCATACTGATGCGTTATAGGGGGACTAATGCACAAGTGAATGAGCAGATAACTAGGAATAAAAAAGCACGATGCAATGAAGATGGGAATAATAAAAAAACGTTAAAAATATACTACACAAATGGTCAGAGTATAAGGAATAAGATAGATCTCTTAAGAGCGTTAGTGAGTGAAGAGAATTTTGATATAATTGCGATAACAGAGTCATGAGTTGATTTGGCAGGTAATCACTTTAAACCTGAGGTTGAGATTGAGGGCTTTAACATGTTCCATACAGATAGGAAGAGAGGAGGAGGGGTTATTATTTATATTAAAGATAATCTCCAGTGTTGTGTAAACAGTACAATTAAATTAGATCATAACACAGAGTCATTATGGCTAAATGTAAAAGAAGGTAAAAACAAGCTTGTCATAGGATTATTATACAGACCACCAAATCTTAGTAAGGAAGCTTAAAATCTTCTGTGGCAGGAGATAGAACCGGCATGTAGAAGTAAGCATGTGTGTATAATGGGCGATTTTAATTACAGAAATATAGACTGGGAAGCTCTTGTGGGTGATCAGGAGGCTGAGGAATTTTTGAATGTTGTCCAAGATAATTTTCTGATGCAGATTATTAATGAACCCACTAGAGGTAATAATATACTGGATTTAGTTCTGACAAATAGGGAAGAAGTTATTAAGGATACTGCGATTGGAGGAAATTTGGGTAATAGTGACCATTGTGAAATTAGATTCAAGATGAAATGGAATGGTATTGATAGTAGCATGAACAATGTTAAAATTCCTGACTTTAGAAGAGCAAATTGTAATGGGCTAAGGACTTACCTGGAGGCAGTTGTACAGAAACCAGGCAATGAAATAAAATCAGGAATAGATTCAATGATATCAGTTAGTGGAGACAATAATTACCAGGAGGAAGAGATTACAATTGAAGAGGAGTATGAAAGAATAATTGAGCAATTAATTACAGGTCAGATGATTAACATTCCATATAAGGAGATTAGGACTAAAAATAATGACCCAAAATGGATGACAGATAAAATTAAGCATTATATTAGCATTAAAAAAGGGAATTTATAGGAAAATAAAAAATGGAGAGGATCACTTAAGGCAGAGATATAATGAATTAGCAAGAGATGTTAAAAAGTTAATTAGAGTAGCAAGGAGAAATTATGAAATTAAAGTGGCAAATTGGGCAAAGGAAGATCCTAAAAGTTTTTATCAATTATACAAAACTAAGGTTAGAGATAAAATAGGCCCACTTATAGATTCCAATGGAGAATTAGTGAGTGATAGGGACTCAATGGCTGGAATGCTAAATGACTTTTTTCTCTCAGTATTTACACAGGAGGATACTCTAAATATACCCGAGGTGTCAATGATCTTTCAGGGTAATGATGAAGAGAAATTAAAGGATATCTTGATCACAAAGGAAATTGATAAAATCAAAAGTAGTAAAGCACCCGGTCCTGAAGAGTTCTTTCCTAGAATTTTGAAAGAATGTAAGGATGTGTTAAGTGAGCCCCTAGCATTGTGGTGGAGCGAATGTGAGTGTGTGTAAAAGGGCCATTCTCCCACCCCTTTTCTAAGTACCCTCTCCCTCCTTCTGTAAGAATGTGTGTGTGAGTGGGAATGGGTTTTTTATTATATTTTCTTTTGTACATATGTATTTGATTTCATGTTGTATGTATAAGGTTATTTAACATCTCATGTTTTTTTTATTAGCTACTAAATGATAAAGATTTTATGAGACAGCGTTAAAGTACCAGAATAGAAGAAGAAAAAAAAAGAAAAGAACAAATCAAACAAAAACATTGCCTGCATTTTGCAAGAGCCACTGTAAGAAAATATCTTTGAAGATATTCAAAGAAGATATAAGAAGTCTTCTAATGGTACTTGACTAGATCTTAAAGACATCTGAGCTCCGAGGTGGCAGGCACCATAAGCCCCGCACACCCAATTTTGTCACAAGAGTGACTACCAACAAGATTTTCCCCTGGGGAAGCCGGCAAATAATAAACCGTGGTACCACGTAAGAAAACTCCTCTTTTGTTGTCTCTTGTTTTGGTTGTCCCCTTTTGTATATGCACTCTTAGTATTAATATATATTTTTTGATTGATTTGGTTCCAAGATAGGATTGATTAGTATATATATATATATATATATATATATATATATATATATATATATATATATATATATAGGCTCATTGGGTGCATAATTACCCATATTTTTGTAAATATTGTATTTTTTTTCGTGTTAGTAAAGGACTGTACATACAATCCATTTCATTCTCCTTCGATTTCTCACGTCCGGATTAGTGTAGGAAGCGGGTTGGATCGATTGGGGTTAGTCTAAATTTTTCGGCCCACTACATTTGGCGCCCGAATAGGGACGTGAGACTTCGAAACCGGGAGCGTTACGGGATTGGATTGCAGTCCATACCCAATTAGCGTGGCAGGTAGTTTGGTTGTTTTTCACCTTTGTCTATCGCTGTTACTAACCTGGGAGGATGGCTTCTGTGGAACAGGGCCTCCATGATGAGATTGTGAGACTGAGGCTGGAATTGAGGCAGAAAGAGGAGGAATGTATAATGTTGAGGAACGTGATTGATGGATTGAAGAGTGATGTGATGAGTATGGATGAGAAGACAGACAAGATGAGGAAAGAAATGGACGAGAGACAGAAGCAGGTCGACCAACGGATGAAGGACTTGTATGACATGATGAAGGGGTCAGGACCGGCCCTAGGACCCTCGACCTTGACCCCTGCTCCGACTGAAGGGGATAAGACTAATGGGATCAATGGGAGTGTGTGCGAGTCTAGAGAGGATAGGGTGATTATGAGTGATAGGAAGGACGGAGAATGGAAGAGAGTTGAATGCAAGAGAAGAAGGAAGAGTGGTGCAAAGGGGAAGGATAGGAAGGTAAGAGGCAAGAGTGTGGACTCATTGTACTCGGATGAAGGAGAGAGTGATGGTATGATTGATATGAGTGAGAGTGAAGTGAATGTGGGAAAGGGTATTTTGATAAGGGAAGTGCCAAAGATAGATAGATTTAGGTTACATGGTGGGAAAAGTGTGGAAGAATTCTTCGGGGAATTTGAGCGATATTGTAAGCTCAAGTACCCGGAGAATAAGGGATACTGGATGAATGTTTTGGGGGAATGTTTGGAGGGAAAAGTATTGGAGTTTTTCCGCGTGATTACAAGTGTGGGGGAACCAAGGTACGATGTGGTGAAGAAGCGGATGATTGGACAGGTGAAACGAATGAAAGAGAGTGTGAAGTATAAAAGGGTAAATGAATTTGAGAAGGCTCGAATGGGGAAAAGTGAAAGTGTGAACATGTATGCACATAGGCTTGAGAGTATGGCAAGAAAGAGGTATGGTGATGATGATGTAAATGAATGTAAACCACTGATGAGGAAGTTTTTGGACACAATCCCGTGAAAGGTGAGTGAATGGCTGAGTGGAAAGAGAAAGGAGAGAATGAGACTGACAGGTGAACGGTTGATGTGGGAGGATGTGTTGGAGCTGTGTTGGATGGTACAGTGTGAACGTTGGGGGTAAGAAGCCCAGGAGCTTTCATCCACCCCAGCAGTATGTCAGCTACAGGGATGCCCTGAAGGCTGCACCAGCTGGAGTGATGTCGAACTTCCTGGGCCGGCAGAATGGATGGGTAAATGGAGGGTGGTCGAATGGAAGGGGGCAGATGAATTTCAAGCGTGGGAACGGATATATGAGAGAGAAACCGAGGTATGTCCCAGCAAACGAGAGATCAAATGGTGGGAGAAAGATTGTGGAATGTCATCGGTGTGGAAGGAAAGGTCATATGTTGGCAGAATGTAGGTGGACGTCTGGTGCATGTTTTGGTTGTGGTAAGAAAGGGCATATGATAAAGGATTGCCAGGAAAGTGTGAAAGAGTGCTTTGAGTGTAAAGAAATAGGCCATTTGAAGAAAGATTGTCCGAGGTTGAATGGTGGAGCAACTGCTGGGGGAAGTGTGAAGTATGCTTGTGGTAATTGTGGAAAGGCTGGTCATTATGCGAGGATGTGTCGTGACCAGAGGAATGTATGTAGCTATTGTGCGATGGAAGGACAAGTGTAGGCCATGAATGGTCTTTTGCAGTCTCCTTCTTTTCTTATGTTCTTAAGTGAAAAGTGTTGGATTAGACTGAGAGCGCAAGGTGTGAATGGAAAGTCTGAAGCGGGAAACTGAATTGTAAGAGGGTACCTGCTGAAGTATCCTCTGGGTGCATGAGTGTGAGTAATGTGTTGGTAAGTCTGTCGAGTGTGAAAGTGCTGTCTGGTAGGAAGTATGAGTGTCTGAGTGTGAAGGTGGAATTGAATGGAATTGAGTGTTTGGCTTTAATAGATTCTGGATGCAAGGCGAGCTTGGTGTATAAAGATGTGTATGACAAGGTTAGCGAGAAAGCCCTCCTGTCTGAGTGCAAGGGTAGTTTGGTAGGTATTGGTAATAGGAGAGTGCCTGTGATTGGAATGATAAGGTCAGCTGTTCGAATGCATGGTATGATGATGAATGAATGTGAATTCTCGGTGATTTATAAGGTGAGTAGTGAGTATGGTGTGATTTTGGGCTATGATTTTATGAAAATGAATCGTATGGTTGTGCATCCTGCAAGTGATCAAATTGAGAGAAAGATTGGTAAAAATGGGGTGTATAAGTTATATGTAGGGAAAGATGGTAGTGTTTTGAGGAGTGTGTTTACTGGTATTGAGGTGACTGCTATGGAGAATGTAAGACTTGTGAAGGGTGAAAGGGTGGCGGTTAGAGTGAGTTGGAGTAAGGATGTTAGTTTAAATGTGGGTGAGAACACCGTGATATTGGATGGAAAGTATGCATATTATAAGGTAAGGCGTGTTGCTTGTGTGTTTGATGGCTTGATGAGAATGAATGATCCTTTTGTATGTGTGCAGGCGGACCCCAGGGTGAAGGGACAGGTGAGGGGTATCCAAGTCGGAGATGTACTAGGACACCTCTCCACTGTCACTGAGGTAGGTATGGATGATAGCACGGATATCAGGGTGAATATTGCGAATGAAAAGACATGTGAATGGATGTATAATGAGGTGAAGGACATGGTGAAATTGGATGGATGTTTGACTGAGTATGAAAGGGAGGATGTGTATCAAATGATATTTGAATGAAAGGGAGCCCTCAGTAAGGGTGATCTGGATTTCGGGGTTGCAAAGCTCCCGGAATTCAAGATTGTCCTGAAGGAGGACTCCCCAATCTATCAGCGGCCGAGGCATTTCCCACGTCCGGTTGCTGATGAGATTGAGGAGCAGTGTTTGGAATTGGAGCAATTGGGAGTGATTGAAGAGAGTGAGAGTGCATGGAATAGTCCAATTGTGCCTGTACGTAAGCCGGATGGAAAATTGCGTCTGTGTGTGGATTATCGAAAGGTGAATGAAAGGACTGTGAAAGAAAGGTTTCCGATGTGTGTGGTATCTGAGTGTGTATATAGTATGCATGGGATGGAGTGGTTTACGAAGCTGGATCTGGTACGGGGGTATTACCAGATGCCTATTGCTGAGGAGAGCCGGCCGGTAACTGCCTTCTCTTCCACAAAGAGGCATTACCAGTTCCGGAACCTCAGCTTCGGGTTGGCTAATGCTCCCGGAGCCTTCCAGCGGGCAATGAATGTTGTGTTGAGTAAGTTTGCGAGTAAGAATGTGATTGCATTTATAGATGATATTTTGATTATGACTGAGACTTTTGAGGAGCATATGAGATTGGTGAATGATGTGTTGAGAACATTGGAGAGTGTTGGTGTGAAGGTGAAAGTGGCGAAGTGTGAATGGTTTGCGAAAGAAGTGGAATTCCTTGGGCATATGGTGAGTGAGAATGGGTTGCGAAAATCACCGAAGTATGTTGAGAAGGTGCGAATGTTTCCTAAACCGGTGACTGTGAAGCAACTGAAGTCGTTTTGGGGTTTGATTGAGTTCCAGCGAAAGTTTATACGTGATTGTTCTGGTGTGAGTAAGCCTCTGACTGAGTGGATGGGCAAGAAAGGTAGTACGGTTGTCAAGTGGAATGATAAGATGAATGAGGCGTATGAGAGACTGAAAGAGGCAGCGGCTGAAGATGTTGAATTGGCGTACCCAGATTATAGTGTAAATGCTAAAATGCTTGAATTGTATACAGATGCGAGTGGGTATTGTATGGGAGGTTTTCTGATGCAAGAGCAGCGTTTGAATGGAGAGAATGTCAGGCGAATAATTGGGTATGTATCCAAGGCTATGAATGTTGCAGAACGAAAGTATTCGACTGTGGAACGAGAGTTGGCTGCGATAAGATATTGTTTGAAAGTGTTGCGTCCGTTTTTGTATGGTGTGAGGTTTGTGATAAAAACAGATCATCAACCTCTTGTGTATCTGCAGCGTATGAAGTGGGCTGATAGTAGGATTGCAAGGACTTTGGAAGATTTGAGTGACTTTGACTATGTGATTGAGTATGTGCCTGGTGAACGGAATGGAGTGGCTGATTTGATGTCAAGGTATCCTGGTACGAATGATGAAAATGTGTGTGGAGTGAGTGATCCTGAGTATTTGCCGAAAGGCATTATGAATGGAAAAGAGAGTAAGGGTGGTGGTGATTCCTTGTTTGAGAGTGTATGGAATGGTTTGCAAGATTTGAAGAGTGATGGAGTAGACGTGAGAGTGCCCGATAGTGTGGATGATTTAAGGAAGGAGGTAATGAATGAAGTGTGTAGGAAGCCTGAAAGCATTGGTATGGCAAAGGTGCAGAACTTCATGAAAGAATTGAGAGCGATGTGTATGCAAGGGGTCCCGCCATTTCAGGAAGTGTTGATTGTAGTGAGTCGTTTGTATGGAGTGATTGTTTATGTGCACTTTGGTGGTGAGAGGCCGATTGTGTACAAGGATGAGAAGATGAAGGGTTTGAATCCTAATGTGGTACATCTGCAATGTTTGAGTGGTGTGCACTACAATTGGGTGATTGAAAAGTGTTCATATATAAGAGAGAAGAATGATTGTCTGGATGAAGATGAGCGTCGTGTGGTGAGTGATGATATGGGAGTTAATGACAGTGTGGATATAAGTGCTGATGTTGGTGTGCTTTTTCCTTCAGTGTATTGCGAACATGGTGGACCTGATATGATGGAAGTGAGAGTGAAAGTTGGTGAAAGGTTGTTCTGTGGTTTGATTGATACTGGAGCGCAGGTGTCTTTAGTGAATGAGAGGATTCTGAGTAAGTATGATGAGTTTAAATGTTGCGAGCATAAACCTGTGAAGTTACGGATAAGTGGATTAGGGAATGGCTTGATAGTGGCATGGGAACAGGTTAGTCTGAAAGTGAGTTTGGGTAATGGTGTGAATGTGAAGCATGACTTTGTGATTCTGAAAGGTGAGCAAATGCCTTGTTGTTTCTTGCTTGGTGTAGACTTTATGAGATTGAATGATTTGTCTTTGGATGCTGATAAGGATTGTCTTATGAAAGGTGAATGTGAGGTGATGAGGTTGAATGAGTGTGCAAAGAATGTTGTCAAGTTTTGCGGTATGATTGAGTTGGTCATGGATGATGAGAATGAGATTTTAAGTGATGATGATATTCTAGAGATGCAAGAGATGTGTCCTTTTGTTAGTGAGTTGAAGAGGTATGTAATGATGCGTGTTGATTTGAATGAATGGCCAGAGTGTTTAAGTGATTTTAACAGGTATGCTAAGGATTTTGTTGTTTGTATGGATGTTGTATATTTTGTGAGGCATGGGAAAGGTGGTGATGATATGTATGTACCTGTGATGTCCTTAGTTGGTATGATTGGTCTGGTGAAGGTTGTGCATGATAATTATGGGCATATGGGTAAGTTTAAGCTGTGGGAGTGTATGAAGGAGCGTGTGTTCCATCCGTTTTTGAGAACTGTTGTGAATGATGTTGCAACTACGTGTGAAAGGTGTCAGAAGCGAAAGGTGCAAGGTGTGAAAGTGAAACCACCGATGTTGAAAGTTGATGCGAAAGAACCGTTTGAATTGGTAGTGATTGATTGTGTGTCTCTGCCGCGTACGAGTGCTGGGAATGTTGGTATGGTTGTTATGGTTGATCATAAAAGTAAGTTTGTGTATGCAGCGCCTGTGAGAGATAAAAGGAGTGTGGTTGAGCAGTTGTTTTTTCCTATGTGTGTATGGAAGCCTAGAAGATGTCTGAGTGATAATGGGCCTGAATTTGTAGGGGAAGTGTTTGAGCAAATGTTGAGAGAGAATGGTGTGGGGCATGTGAGAACAACTCCGTATGTACCGTCTTCAAATGGATTGGCTGAATGGACTATAAGAACCTTGTGTAAGATGTTGAGAATGAAGAGTACGACAGTGAATGACTGGGATGTGTGTCTGGGGAGAGTGTTGTGGGCGTATAATTCAACTGTGCATAGTGCAACTGGAATGTCCCCATGTCAGTTTGTGATGAATTTTGAAAGGCGAGTGAAAGATAGGTTTCGTTTGAGTGAAAGTGAGCAGAGTGTATGGCGTGAAGCACATGAAAGGTTTCGTTCATTTGAATTAGGTACAAAAGTATTGAAGGTGAAAGAAGTGAAGGGTAGGTTGAATGTATCAAAGATGAGTGAGAAGTTTGATGGACCTTATAGAGTTGTGAGAGTTTGGGAAAATGTGGTAACGTATGTTTTGGAGAGTTTGAATGATGGCATGACTGAGAGAGTGCGGGCTCATCAGAGTCAGTTAAGGAGATGGAGAGAACCTCCTGACTACCTGGTGAGCCATCCAGTGTATGGACTGTGTAGAGAGAGAGGTAAAGTGCATGATGATGAGAATGAATGTGATAGTATGGATCTGTCTGGGAAAGAGCTAGTCTTAGTCTCGAGGAGTAGAAAGCGTACAAAGAAGGGTGAAAGGAAGAATGTAAGTACAAATGAAAGTAAGTCTGAGCAGAGTGTTTCTGGTATGGGGGATCTTGAAAGGGAGATTGAGTTTTTGCGTAAACAGGTGAGTGATTTGGCTGGTATAAGTAGACGAGTGAGTGAGCTGCCTGTGCCTGATTTTTCTGGTTTTGGGAACAGTATGAATGATAGTGTGTTTGGGCAGAATGAACCTAGTGTGGCTGATTTTTCGGGTTTTATGAATGGTAATAGTAGGGGTGAGTTTGATGTAGTGAATGATGAGGTGGCTGGATTTTCAGGTTTCTTGTGGGAACCAGTCGAAGGGGTTTCTGGTATGCCTGTTGAGAATACATGGAATGTGAGTGACCTGTCTGTTTCGCAAGAATGTACCTTGAGTTGGATGAGAGCTGTGAGTGAGGAGCTGATGAATGGGGGTATGAAGAGTGAGGGTTCTGAACGGAAGAGTATGAAGGAATTCTGTCGTGAGATGGGAGAACTGGTAATGAGGGCTAAGAGTATGGTTGATGAGATGATAAATAGTGACGATGAGACTGACAGGACGACTGACGAACAACCCCGACTAATTGCTACGCGTAGCCAGGGACCAGTAGAAGAGTGTGAATGGGTGCAGAAGGGTGCGATTGAGCACAAGTGGTACCGTGAAGAGTGATTGAAAGGGTTTAGTGAGTGGCTGGTCGAATGGCTTAAGGAAGGGGGTGTGGTGGAGCGAATGTGAGTGTGTGTAAAAGGGCCATTCTCCCACCCCTTTTCTAAGTACCCTCTCCCTCCTTCTGTAAGAATGTGTGTGTGAGTGGGAATGGGTTTTTTATTATATTTTCTTTTGTACATATGTATTTGATTTCATGTTGTATGTATAAGGTTATTTAACATCTCATGTTTTTTTTATTAGCTACTAAATGATAAAGATTTTATGAGACAGCGTTAAAGTACCAGAATAGAAGAAGAAAAAAAAAGAAAAGAACAAATCAAACAAAAACATTGCCTGCATTTTGCAAGAGCCACTGTAAGAAAATATCTTTGAAGATATTCAAAGAAGATATAAGAAGTCTTCTAATGGTACTTGACTAGATCTTAAAGACATCTGAGCTCCGAGGTGGCAGGCACCATAAGCCCCGCACACCCAATTTTATCACAAGAGTGACTACCAACAAGATTTTCCCCCGGGGAAGCCGGCAAATAATAAACCGTGGTACCACGTAAGAAAACTCCTCTTTTGTTGTCTCTTGTTTTGGTTGTCCCCTTTTGTATATGCACTCTTAGTATTAATATATATTTTTTGATTGATTTGGTTCCAAGATAGGATTGATTAGTATATATATATATATATATATATATATATAGGCTCATTGGGTGCATATTTACCCATATTTTTGTAAATATTGTATTTTTTTTCGTGTTAGTAAAGGACTGTACATACAATCCGTTTCATTCTCCTTCGATTTCTCGCGTCCGGATTAGTGTAGGAAGCGGGTTGGATTGATTGGGGTTAGTCTAAATTTTTCGGCCCGCTACAGCATGCATCTTTAGAAAATCATTGGAGAGTGGCATTGTGCCAGTGGCATGGAAGAAAGCCAATGTGATACGTATATTTAAGAAAGGGGATAAAACAAATTTGTCTAATTACAGACCAGTAAGTTTGACATCAGTGGTAGGGAAAATGATGGAATCTATTATAGCAAGAAATATTAGAGATCACTTGGATAAGCATAAGTTGATAAAAGAATCTCAGCATGGCTTTAGTAAGGGTAAATCCTGTCTCACTAATTTGATGTCTTTTTATAGTAAGGTGTATGAAGCAGCAGATAATGATGAAAACTATTATATTTTATACTTGGACTTTAGTAAGGCTTTTGATCGAGTGCCACACTTACGGCTTCTGAGCAAAGTTAAAGCGCACAGGATCGATGGCAGTATATTTAGGTGGACTCAGTCATGGCTTGGTGACACAGCAAAGAGTTAGTATAGATGGAGTTAAATCTGAGTGGGTGTGTGTTAGCAGTGGAGTTCCGCAAGGATCTGTTTTGGGTCCTTTGCTATTCTTAATTTATATTAATGATCTTGACATAGGTATAAGTAGTGACCTGAGTAAATTTGCTGATGATACTAAGCTAGGTAGGGCCATTAGGGCTGATTCTGATGCTGTTGTAATGCAGGAGGAATTGACCATTCTGTCCAATTGGGCAGAGAAATGGCAAACAAAGTTTAACATAGACAAATGTAGTGCACTTAGTATAGGTAGAAATAATCCATTGAATAGTTATAAATTAAATGGGAGAATTTTAGGGAGGACCGATTGTGAGAGGGACTTGGGTATTTTGGTAAGTTCAGACCTTCGTCCTAGAAAAAATGCCTAAATGCTAAGAATAAAGCTAATAGGATATTGGGATTCATTAGGAGGAGTGTAAGCAATAAGAGTGCTGAAGTCATTCTAAAACTGTATCTGGCGCTAGTTAGGCCTCATCTAGACTATGCAGTACAATTTTGGTCACCATATTATAGGAAGGATATTGATTTGCTTGAGTCTGTGCAGAGAAGAATGACAAAGATGATTGGTGGGCTAAGGAACTTACCTTATGCTGAAAGGCTCAGAAAACTAAATCTACATACATTGAAAAGGAGAAGAGTCAGAGGGGAATTGATTGAAGTCTTCAAATGGGTAAAAGGATATAATAAAGGGGATCTGGGTAAGGTTCTTATACTTAGTGAACATGACAGGACACATAGCAATGGGTTTAAGCTTGATAAGTATAGGTTTAGGAAGGAGATTGAGAGGAATTGGTTTACAAATCGTGTGGTAGATGAATGGAATAGGCTCACTAGACATGTGATAGAAGCCTCCTCTCTGGGTAGTTTTAAGAATAGATTAGATAAATATATGGATGAAGCTGCTAGATGGGACTGACTTTTTTTTATGTACATATGTATATATTTTTCTAAGGAGTGGGGAGATTATATTTTGCGGTTGCATGATTGGACATAATCCTCTGGATGCATTTTATGTATATTGTAAATTAGATCTGACAAACTCCTGTAAAGGGTGACATTGTTGATGAAGCTGCTAGATGGGACTGACTTTTTTTTATGTACATATGTATATATTTTTCTAAGGAGTGGGGAGATTATATTTTGCGGTTGCATGATTGGACATAATCCTCTGGGTGCATTTTATGTATATTGTAGATTAGATCTGACAAACTCCTGTAAAGGGTGACAATGTTGATGACTTTTCTCTGGTAAGAAATCTTTTGTATGTTGACTGGAACAGGAGCTGCCAAGTCTAGGCCATGAATTGTCTTTTGCAGTCTCCTTCTTTTCTTATGTTCTTATGTTTTGTTATGTGACTGAGAATAATGTGTTCCATGATCTTGCTGCATAGACATGTAATGAATATTGGGCGGTAGTTGCCTGGGTCGCTCTTCATTCCATTCTTGTGGATGGCAACTATTCTGGCTCTCAACTAGTCCTGCGGTAGTTCACCTGTGTCATAGGGCTGCTGCATGATGTGTGTCAGGATGGGACCACACTGCAATGTGTAGTCCTGTAGTAACCTTGCTGGTATTTCATCTGGCCCACTGGCTTTGTTGATGTTAAGGGTCTCTAGTTGTTTTACCACTCCATTTACATCTATTGTTAGGTCTTGTAATGGTAGGTAGGGGGACTGGCCTTTATCTGGGAGTGGTTGGGCTGGGTTTTACCTTGTAAATACTCCTGCGAATTGATGGTTGAGAGCTTCTGCTTTTTGTTGGTCTGAGGCATATATTCTTCCTTCCTTTCTGAGAGTTGGGATGCCAAGGGTTTCTCTCTCTTGGGATTTTACAAAGGGAGGGGGTTAATCAGCGATGCTCAGCATGGGTTTAGATCAGGTAGATCATGTTTGACTAATTTACTAGACTTTCTGGAGTTCGTAACAAATCAAGTAGATAAGGGAGAGAATGTAGATGTAATTTACTTGGATTTTAGTAAAGCATTTTTTAAGGTACCACATAGGAAACTAGTTCATAAATTAAAAATGATTGGGATATGTGGGGGGGGTTTCAAATTGGATAGCTGAGTGGCTGAAAGATAGGAAGCAAAGGATAGTGCTAAATGTGGTAAAGTCAGAGTTGAGGGATGTTATCAGTGGGGTTCCTCAGGGATCAGTTCTCGTTCCATTATTATTTGTCATCTATATAAACGATCTTGGGGAGGCAGTTAATAATAAAGTGTCAATTTTTGCGGATGATACCAAATTAGCAGCTGTAGTTAAAGATATTGATGATAATTTTAAAGTGCAGGGGGATTTAAATAAATTGTTATCCTGGGCACATAAGTGGCAAATGACTTTCAACCTTGATAAGTGCAAAGTTATTAACATGGGAAAAGATAATAAAGAATTTAACTATGAAATGGATGGGCATTGGCTGAGCTCAGTAGAGGATGAGAAAGATCTAGGAGTACTAATAGATAAGTCATTAAGGTTTTCTAAGCAATGTATTGAAGCAAGAAATATGGCAAATAGAGTGCTGGGTTTCATTAAGAGAAATGTCAGTTACAAAAATAAGGAGGTTATTCTAAAACTCTGTAACTCTTATGTTAGGCCACATCTAGAGTACTGTATACAGGCATGGTCCCCACATTTTAGACACGATATTAACCTTATCGAGTCAGTGCAACGGAGGGCAACAAAGATTATTCCTTCCCTGAGGCACCTTGAATATATAGATAGACTGAGGGTATTAAATATGTTCTTATTTGAAAGGAGGTGTGTGAGAGGAGATATGATTGAGCTGTTTAAAAATTTTTCTGGGATAGATAAATTGGATGTTAGCAAGTTTTTTGAGTTAGATGATGGAAATCGGACTGACTAGAGGTCACCACTTGAAAATTAAAAAGCAAGGGTGTAGGTTGGATTTAAGAGAATATTTTTTCACCAATAGAGTGGTGGACTTCTGGAACAAATTGCCGAGGAGGGTAGTAGGTAGTCCAAATTTAAGTGTATTTAAGAGTAGGTTGGATGAGTTTATAGGGAGGGAAGGTTGTGATGGTTCCTAAGTTTTGTATATATTAATATTGTTTGTATATATCTATAGCTGCATGATTTAGTTCTTGACGAGCCTTGATTGGTGATACCCTTGTTTCTGGACGCAATCCTCTGGATGTAGTTTTCTTGGGAGTCCAAATTTAAGTGTATTTAAGAGTAGGTTGGATGAGTTTATAGGGAGGGAAGGTTGTGATGGTTCCTAAGTTTTGTATATATTAATATTGTTTGTATATATCTATAGCTGCATGATTTAGTTCTTGACGAGCCTTGATTGGTGATACCCTTGTTTCTGGACGCAATCCTCTGGATGTAGTTTTCTTGGGAGTTTGAGTGCCTTAAAAAAGAGGCCGTTTGATTTGGATGACCTATGATGGTCCCTTGTAGCTTTTGTCATCTGTTATATTATATTGTGGGGGACTTTGATTTTGTCTTTCCCTGGCGATGGTGCCTTTTGTTTTTGTTCCGCTCGTGTGGCTGGTTTAAATTGTATATTGTGGGCGCTTGATCTGACACAATCCTATGGATTGTTTATAAAGTTGCATGATCTGATATTGTCCTATGTGGGTGGGTTTTGACGGATGCAGATGACCTTTGATAGGCCCTTGTGGCTTTTGCTCCAAGGGTCCTTACCCATCCATCCTTACTGACCCCTAGTTGGTGTGCTCCTCTCCCGACAGTATGTACCAACATGTGGAGCCTGGGGAAGTCCTCGATGGACCCTCGCATCATTAAGAGCCTGTTCTTAAAGCATTCGATCTCATACAAACAATGCTGCCCACTATACACTGATGGCTCTAAGTCGGATGGTGGCATGGGTGCTGCAGCCATCTACCCAGGGGGAGAATTCCTAACTATCTTTGCCGCCAGCAGCATCCATTTTACCACTGAACTTTCAGCAATCCTTTTAGCCTTTAGACTCATCCAAATTTGACCTTTTTGTGATTTTGTCATTTTTTCCGACTCAAGGAGTGTCTTACAGTCAATTAGATCTTTTAATGCGTCCCATCCCCTAGTCACAGAAATTTGCAACTGGCTGATCCAAAATGCATCCTGATATAGGATTATTTTTTGCTGGATCCCTGGGCAATGAGAAAGAAGGCTGATCGGCTGGCCCACTCAGCACATTCTGTGTCCCCTGAGAACTCAGCTCTGCCTTTTAGGGACTACTTTCCTTCAATAAGAGAGTATATTTTTTAACTGTGGCAGAATGAATGGGATTACTGTTCAACATCCAAACTATACAAAATTAAAAATTCTATTTGCTCTTGGCCCTCGAGCCATCATAGAATGCGGTTGTTGGAGGTAGCCCTTTGCCGAGTTCGCATTGGCCACATGAGACTTACTCACGGCCATCTTGTTTCGGGTGATGCTCATATCAGCCCTTGCTGTTGTTTTTGTGGTGGAGACCAATCGGTTGCCCACCTTTTATTGGATTGTAGCCATTTTGCCATTCTCCGGTTGTCCTGTTTCCCGACCCTTTTAACTATTCCACAACACACCTGTCTTCGATTCATATTGGCAGAGGAATCTTTTAACCTGTCATTTTTAAAATTTTTGTCACAAAGTGGTCTCCACCTTTTATAGATTTGTCTTGTTTCACCCTAGCTGCCATATAGAATCCACTTGGATTGGGCAGCAACCCACTAGTAACTTACCTTAAACCTCTCTTCCCAGAACTTGATGATGGGGGTCTCCATGTCTGTACTGTTGCCTCTAAATTGGATAGACACTTGAGGAATACAGCCTCATTTAATGGAGCACTCCCCTTCATTCTTTCTGTCTAAATTGCTTGTGTCCTACAGCCAGTAAGACACCTTTTGGTTGAATCTCGTAGCCTGGAGAACATAACATAATTTTACAGATGAGATAAGCCATAAGGACCTAACAAAGGTCATCCGCATCTGTCAAAACCCATCCACAAAAATCATCCATAGGATTGTATCAGATCATGCATCTAGAATATACAATTTAAACAATCCATAGGATTGTCATCATGCATCTACAATATAGAATTTGAATCACCCACAGGAATCTGTCAAAAGCAAAAGGCATCATCATCAAGGCTCGTCAAAAATCCAAATCACCCATTATATACAATAATAAAAAAACTGCATCCACAGGAATGAGTCAAGAATAACTATTCCAGTAATCTACCACTCTATTGGGGAAAAAATATTTCCTAACATCCAACCTGCACCTCTGTTTTTTAATTTTTAAGTGGTTACCCCTAGTCCTATTACTACCTTTGAACTTAAATAACTTGCTAAAATCCAACTTATTGATCCCAGAACAAATTTAAAAAAAACCTCATCATACCTCCCCTCATACACCTTCTTTCAAATGAGAACATATTTAGTACCCTCAGTCTATCTTCATATTCAAGGTGCTTCAGGGAAGGTATTATTTTTGTTGCTCTCCTTTGTACTGACTATAGTATGTTGATATCATGACTAAAATGTGGGGACTATGCTTGTATACAGTACTTTAAATGTGGCCTGGCATATAAGTTGTAGAGTTTAAGGATAACCTTACTCTTGTAGCTAACATTCCTCTTAATGTATGCCTAAGTCCTCATCCTCAACTAAATTCAGCCAATGCCCATCCATTTCATAGCTAAATTCCCTATTATCCCTTCCCATGTTAATAACTTAGCATTTTTTATTTACAGCCTCCTGAAAATCATTTATATAAACTATGAATAATAAAGGACCTAAAACTGATCCCTCGGGTATGCCATTGATAATGTCCCTCCACAATGACCTCACCCCATTCAGTTTCCTGCCTTTCAGCCATTCAGCTATCCAATTCAAACTTTCCCACATATCCTATGTATTTTTTATTTGTGGACTAGTCTCCTATGTGGAACCTTATCAAAAACTTTGCTAAAATCTAAGCAAATTACATTAAACGTTTTCTCCCATATCAAATTTAGTTACATAATCCATAAAATCCAGTAAATTTGTTAAACACAACCTACCTATTCTAAACCCTTAGTGAGCATCATTTATTAACCTACCACTCTCTAGATGGTTAGAAATTCCCTTCTTAACTATCTTCTCAAGAATTTTACAAACTATAGAAGTTAAGCTCACTGATCTAAAGTTTTTCAGGTCCTCTTTACTTCCCCTTTTAAAAATGGGCACTACATTCGCTTATTTCCAATCATTAGGTATTTCCCAAACTCTAGTGATCTAGTATATATCTTCTCAAGAGCTACTGCAATACTATTTACACCTTTCAGTAAGCTAGAATGAATGTTGTGCTATCTGGATTCTCTTATGTAAATACTGAAGAAAAATGATCATTAAGAACCTCTAGCCTTTCCTCCTCAGATTCTTTCAAAACCCCTTCATATCTAATAGGCCCTATTTTATCACTGTTGGATTTATTATTAATTCTATAATAGCTAAAGAATTTTCTTGTATCTTTTTGCCCCTCCCATTAATCTTATTTAGCTCATTTCTGGTCAACCTATAATAATTTACATTTTCAAAAGTACTTTTTTTTCTGTATTCTCTGGTATGCTCTTTTCTTAGAAATTTTTCTAGCTATCTCCTGATTCCACCACAATGGCTTCCTACATTTTTCCTTAATAGCCTTCATTGGAATACACTGCCACTGCACTATGTTTTATATAGTCTTAAAAGTGTCCCACATCTGACAAGTATTTCCACTGAATTCTATATCCCACCTAATCTAATTTAGCAAGTTCTGTAATTTATCGTCGCCCCTATAAAAATTTGGAGTTTTTGTGGAGTTTGTTGATGTTTTACCTTTCATTATTCCCAAGTTAAAATGGACCATCTGTTGATCACTCTTTCCCAATGCTTTCCTGAACCAAGTGATCATCATTTGAAAGAACTAGATCTAAAATATTGGTACCCCTTGTTGGCTTATCAACAAATTGGGTCAAAAAATTATCTTCAAAGCATTTTATAAACTTACAACTTGCTCTAACCCTTCCTATCATATTTTCTCAGTCCATAGAATTTAAATTAAAGTCACCAAGAATAACTGTATCTACTTCACATCCTTTACTTATTTCCCTGATCATTAACTCATCAATACAATCAGTCTGTCCGGGTGGTCTGTAAAAGGCTCCCAAGTGTATTATCCTATTTTTTCTGACCCTAATATCTATCCACACTGACTCAACTTCTCCTTGCTTTATAGAATTATTTAGATTTGAAGTAATTCTATTTCTGATATAAATAATCAACCCACCACCAGTCCTCTCTCCTTTGATTAATTGTACATATTCAAATTCACTCACATTAGCATTAAATTAATTTTCATTAACCCATGATTCTATTACACATGTATCTATATCTTCATCAATAATAAACCTAACTAAATAACTCAGCCCTCCTATCCCTGAAGCACCTCTATTAGCCTGTATGCCTTCCACTCTATCTTGTCTGCATCTCTTTCCTTTCCCTGTCCTCTTGTATTTCCCTGACCACTATCAGTAACTAGTTTCCCCACTTGCAAAGACCTAACAACACTATCTAACTCCTGCCACAACAACACACCCCAGTCAACCCTAGCCCAGCTTAGATGGAGTCCTAATGCATACACTGCCTTATTGCCCCAAAAGCCATTCCATAAATCTACAAACACTTAATTCCGACTCCTCACACAGGCCTTTTACATACTCATTCAGACCAATTGCACAAGATCATTCTATCCCCACATCCAATCTTAGAAGCACACCTGAAACAATGCCTTTTGTACTTCTGTTGTAACTCACATGAACCAACCTTCTTTACATCATTTACTCGCACATGTGTAATCAACTGCATCCCTCTCACACCCAGACACTCGACTATCATACCTCTCAGACCCATCATTTACACCAGCACCCAGCAAACAAACTCTCACTCACCTTCCTATCTAAATATTTAGATAGGAGAAGCTATCTCCACATGCCACTAATGTGGATTGGCTAGCACTCTACTGTGTCATGAAGAGCTCCACTCTCACAATCTACCTCCACATCCCATCAGGTTTAAAATGACCAAGAAGCATGTAATTAATACTATTATATTTTCAGGGCTCCTCCGTATTGCAAGAATTGGTGCCAATCCTTTTGGTGATGGAACAATGAAGAATTGGTACCACCTTGATTGTCTATTTGAGAGCTTCAAAAAGGCCAGAGCCACTACAAAGAAATTAGAGGACCCGATAGATGATATTGATGGATGGGAGAATATTTCTGAAGAGGATCAAAAGCTCATTAAAGATAAAGTCAAAGGTAACTAATATGGAGGGATGTGGTTGGTGTGCATTATGTATACAATATGGAGGGAGATAAGGAATTTTAAGTGGAATATCAACAAAGGCATATCACACAGAAAATTTGTAGACAGAGATCTGTAAAGAAAGTGGTAAAGTTAGAGGGAGTGAAAATGTGTGGAAGACAATGGCTACTGATCCTCAGGCAAGTATTTGGCAAATGTTACACTTGGGATCCCTTTGCTGATGTGTAAAAGGATAAATAAAAGAAAGGGGGGGGGGGCAGTAGAAAGAGAAAAGGGCTATAACAATGCAAACAAGTAAAAAAAAAATTCCCAACTGAAGTCAAGGGATAGATGCGATACCCCCCTCCCGCCTTCTTCCAGACCAGGGAGGATTGGACAAAAGCTGATCAGTGACTAACCTCCAAAATTAGCTGCCATTCAAGGAAATATGTGAGATGGAAATGTCTATAAGGAATAAAACTCAGGTGGTCTCACTCAAGTTTGAGACAACCAAGCACACTGAGGCTAAAAGTTATGTTGCTGCTCAAGTTACCAGGTATAGCAGTCTACTCGGAGACTCCCTTGCAGAGTAAATTATATCATGGTAGCCCATTCAAGATCAGTACATTCGTATATTATATAGGCATGATTTCATAGTCTCTTCTACTCTTGCCCTTCATGCTTGATTCCAATCACATTTACTTCTAAAATTTGCATTTATAATTGTGCTGTGATATTCTCACTTACCCTGGGCAGGGATGTGTAAGACACACTGTAATTCTTACATTTCAAAGATGTCAAAATAATAATAAATTGGAAGGGATTTCAGCACCTATTGGCATTTGTTTTGGTGCCTATAATTTTCAGGGGCTATCTACAGTTACATTGAACCTGAACTGCTGGTATCTCAAGAGTTTGAAAGCCACTAAGAAGTTGACTCAATCTACCGAATGTACACACCAAATGTAATTTAACTCTACTGTAATTGGAAGCGGTGCGTTCCCTGCACTGTCTAATTGGTTACAACTATTTAAATGCTTATAAAATCAAGAGCAGTGATGTTTTGACAATAAATAGTGCTTTTTCATAGTGTCTTTTAGATGTTCTTATTTCATATTTGTCAAGATGACAGCAGTATTCAGGCAAAATTCTATGAGAGATTAGAGTAATATTCATTTTCTTGTTTTTAGCTTACTTTGCTGAAGCGGGTTCTAAAGAAACTCCACAAAAGAAAGCGACACCTAAAAAGACACCTTTAAAAAGTCCATCATATTTGCCAAAGCCTACTGGTAAGTACATATTGTTGTGGAAACCATGCTGGAGTTGACAGCTTAGTAGACTTCCAGTTTTGGCGTTACATTCTTTTTCCAGCCCCATTCAAGCAAAAGTTCTTCTGTCCTTTCCTCATTTTCTCAAGGGTCTTAATTTTAGTGACATGCCCTGGCAGGCAGTTGCCATGAGAGTTCCCTTTAATTAAAAAACTACTTAGAACCTCATTTTATCTTTATTAGGTGTATAACTTACCACTCCAGAGGTAATCACCAAACCAGATCCAGTACCTTGATTATCTCTTTATATGTAGGTCTGGTAAGGGTTTTCCAGGGATCATCACTGAAAGTGGTGATGCTTGTCTCAGTAATGTTGAATGAAGCTATTTTGAAAGGCATAAGTATTGCCTATCACTTGCAGGGCTAAATGTAGGTATGATGAATTTAGTTTTTTTGTGTGTTATGGATGATTTAAATGAAGATAGGTTTGCTAAAAGACATTCAAAATGAAGCTTACTTCAAAAAGTTGTGTGGGTTATGGATAATTGCTCACCCTCTCAGTAGTAAACACCTCGCTCATTTTCTTATCCATGACATGACTAAAAGTACTTTTGTTTTGATTGTTCTTTTGAAAATCTTTTCACTAATCAATTTTTTTAATATTATAATTAAAACGTTTGTGGTAACACTTGCCACTACAAAAATGGTTTATACAAGAAGGCTTCAACCAATGATAGTCATAAATAAAGTCTTCAACACTACCTAGACCATATTGGTGCTACTTTGATATGCGATCTCACTTGATAACTGTGATCTTGCCTAATCGTAAAATTTACACCACTTTTATCTTAATCTATAGATACTGCATTTTATTTGTGATCCCAATATGTATTTAAACCAGACATTCTTCATGTAAACTGCATTGTATTTGTGATCCCAATATGTATTTAAACCAGACATTCTTCATGTAAATTACTTGTTTTCCTGGACACTTTGAGAATAGCTCTGCAGCATATTTAAAATCACTACCTTTTTTGTGAGAAACATACCCCTTCATGATGTTAGCTAAGAATTTTACCAAGAAATTGCTGATGAAATGAAAGTAGTTGCTTTTGGTAGGAAGAAATGTTCTATTAAAAGAAGAAAATGATGTTGCACCTTCGTTGAAGCAAAGAAATGCAAGATGTCCGATAAAGAAATAGAGGAGGGGGGAATTCATACCAGTTCTCCTTTGCAAAATTAGAAGATGCCAGTCTGTGATTGACAGTGGTTGAGTGCGCATGCTTTATCGCTTGCTCCCGATAACTGCAATTCAAAGAATCTAGGTGTGTAGTGTCCGATTATATATTTATATATATATATATATATATATATATATATATATATATATATATATATATATATATATATTATAAGAACTTTTAATGAGTTAAACTTAACATGAGCAAAGAGAATGATAAAAGATTGGCTTACCTTGGGAAAAGGACTAATACTGTATCCAGGGATTTATGATATTTCGTTCCAGAGAATATCGTTGCCGTCTGGAGTAGCTTATTCCTCTTGTTAGTATTTTGGGTAAGCTATCTTTAACTTTCTCTTGTAACAATGAATTTATTGAAAAAGATATCCAGAATGCCTTTAGTTATGAATGCGTGAAAGTTGACCCTTTTGTGAGAACTGAAAGAGCCGACGCTTTTACTTCTGCTCCGAAGCCTTTGTCATGAGTCACGCAATATTAAATTTAGTGAAAACAATCACCTGGTTAACATAAAAGTTTAGCCAAGCAAATTATCATTCTCTAGAAAAAATTAATGAATATTTTATATTTAAATTAATGATTGAAATATTTAGAATAATGAAAATGACAATGACATCAAATATAAATTATTATAATATATATATATATATATATATATATATATATATATATATATATATATATATATATATATATATATATATATATATATATATATATATATATATATATATATATATATATATCTAGTTTCTAAAAAGTGCAAGTATAGTGTTTGTAGTCATTTGTATTAAAATACACATTTCTTTCTTGTGGGCAGAGTTATAAAAGTCTCATTCTTCTTGCTTTGTAAGCAAGCAGGGGCAGCCATCTTATCAGCACAAGGTTGCGTCACGGAATAGTCATCTGCACATCTGTATTTATTTTAACCTATTTATTTTTTCAGGCGGTATAAATTTTTACGCTTAATTCCAGTCAATACAATAACTAGGTCTCTGTTACGCAACACTGTATATATTCTTCTCCTTGTTGGCGGAGTAATACGGCCATCTTATCAGCACAAGGTTGCATCACCGAATAGTCATCTGCACATCTGTATTTATTTTAACTTATTTTTTTCAGGCGGTATAAATATTTATGCTTAACGCCAGTTAATATAATAACTAGGTCTCTGTTATGTAATGCTTTATATAGTCTTTCTCCTTGTTGGTGGAGTAATACAGGCAGTAGTTTAGTTCTGCCATTTGAACAGCTGATAGCCAATTAACCTGACATGGTGCCTTAGTTCTAAGTAACCTAACATTGCTCTCTCTTTTTTTTTCTCAGGCAACCTTTCACTTATCCATTTCTTTTAGGAATATAACGTTTATTTCTATTTCAGGTAAAATAAGTTTTTTTTGTTTTTTTTCCTTGCTCCTCAAGTAAAATAACATAGTTTCCTTTCTGTCATACCACTTCTCCATTTCTCTCAGGAATACAACACTTATTCGTATTTCAGGAAAATTAACAGGGTTTTTTTTTTCCCCTTCCTCTTCCAGGTAAAATAATCATTGCTTACTTTTTTCCAGATGGCATAACACTTCTCTATTTCCTTCAGGAATATAATGTCTATTTATATTTCAGCTAAAATAACTTCTCTTTTTATAACTAGGTTAAACAGGCTTGTTTTTAAGATAACTCCACAAATATGTGCCTGTGTGAAGGGTGGTTTTTGCTGGTCCACTTTGATGGGCAACGAACAAGTTGTAGAGGCTGTGTGTCTCATGACCAGTTGGAAGTTGAGCTCCGTCGCCTAAACCAGGAGCTATCAGCAGTACTTGCCACAGTTAAGGAGCTGGAGCCACGAAATGATGGGTGGCCTAGTTACTCACAGGTGACCAGAGAGTGTCCGCGCACGCAGTGGCACCTGCCGCAGCAGCATCTGTCACCAGTGGACAAAACAGGAATTGTGTGAAGCAGCTCCCATGCTTCATGGATACACAGTAGTCGAGATGCGTGTGGACAAAGACAAACCTTTCTTGCCCATTTGTTGACGAGTTGCACTGAGATCCTTGAAGCGGAGGCTACCGAAAATAATGGCAAATAGATTTTCTGGTTTAGACAACTCACAGGATGAGAAAATTGAGATTCACCTGGTGGGAGACTCCATCAGGCAACAACTGGAAAAATGTTGTGGAAGGCGACCAGCGAAGAAGAGATACTGCTACCCAGGGGAAAGAGTCAAAAACCTGATTATATTCGCTCGATGATTGCACAAGTGGATCCACACAGGAGATGGCTTTTGTGATCCACGTTGGGACTAACTATTTTTTCTAGCAGATCTGAAGACCTTCTGGCGAAGTACTGGCAGCTGATGCGGAAACTGAAAGAAAAGTAGGAATGCTTCTTTTTCAGGCATTCTTCTAAGAATAAGAGCGCAGAACGCTTTCTACGGAAAGGCATTTTACATCAATAATTGTGAAAAAGGTCTTTGCCAGGAGGAAGGAGTGCACTTTATCGAAACCTGGAATGACTTCTACAGGTGTGAAGACTTGTTCCAGCAAGACGGACTCCATCTGAATCAGGTTGGAGCTGCAAGACTTAGCAGATTCTCAAATAATGCTGTACAGGTTTTTCCTGTATGTCAGTCTCAAGACACGGAACTGGTGTAGTGGAATGCAGCATTTGACACCTGAATAAAATGCCACCCTCCTTAAATGTTTATTATTCCAACGCATGTAGTATTAGAAATAAAATCAACAAATTTAAGCTTCTTGTAGAAGATGAAAACTTTGACCTAATGGTAATTTCCGAGAGTTGGACAGATTGACTGGTCGAGAAAATGAAGCTATCTGTATTTGTTTAATTTATGTTGTGAAATTTGCTCAGAAGAGCCAGTTTAAATAGATGAAGTTAGATTTGCTGGATGTCAGAAATTTAATTGAGGATGAAAACTGCAGGGTGATCAATCACCAGATTCAACCAACACTGAGGCTGAAGTGCAAAATAACTGAAACCATGGAAGACACATTGACAGTTCATGTGTGTTCAGACTGAAAATAGGGGATGACTACAGATATTTTTATGTAGAGAAGAGAAATAGAGCAATGCTAATACCCATAATTTAGAGAGAAGTTGAGGAAAATTTAGTCATTCCCTCGGATGAATGGCGCACATACTCAGACGGAAATCATTTGAATTTCATTCCCTAGCTACTAGAGCTCATACTCGGGCCATTGAGAGAACATTGTTCAATTCTAAAATTTGAATAAAAAAAATTTGAGGCATCAATGCAAAGACCTTCCAATCACATCTTGATTATTTTTGTTGGTGACCAATGAGGAAATTGGTTAATGATCTTTTTCTTGCTTTTTTTTATCTGATATTTATTCCATTAATTGCTAAATAATTAATTTAATTTTTTGTGATTTTTTATTTTTTTTATTTACCTTAAATATGCAGATCAAAATTTGAAAATGTTGAGATCGTAACACACAGTAGAATCTAACCTGTTGAGATCGCATATCAAAGTAGCGCTGACATATCTTAATAAAATATTAAATAAATCTTATAATGTTAAATAAAAGTTATACACCATGGCAAGCAATCACATAAGACATTCAAGCCTTGCAGGATGGGATCCATTCTTTCCTCAACCCTTTTAAACCTTTTTCTCTGGTATCATCATCCTCACCCAACATACAAAGAGCTTCCAAAGCAGTTTGTGATCTACAACTCTACATCTCAAGTTTTGACTGCTGGCTGCCATAGAACCTAATTCTATCTTACCGTGGAAATCCTCTACCTTCTTTAGCAAACACTTCACATTACCCTGAAATAGAACAACTACAGTGCTCAGTGTTGCACAAGATTGAGGACTAACTAACCCATGATTTGAAAGACGAAAGCAATACAAAAATTTACATACTTCCAGTGATCCATCTTCCACACATGTAGTATATGCATTCCTCACTTGCCTGTCTCTAAGATGGACAGCCCATCTCACATCCACTCACTTCTGGCCAAACTTCATAGTTCCCCCTCCTCCTGACTCTTTAACCTTTACGTACATGAAAGCCATTCTCTACTCTCTCCAGTTTAATCCACACAACGTAAGTCTTGCATGCACATTTCAGAGCAAAGACAGCTACTTGGTTCATCCAACCCTACCTCACAGTACACACCTGGTTCACCACCATACATTCAAACTAGGGCTAACCAAGTCCACAGCTACCCTCCCTACCATATACCATACCCCCATACACCCAATGGTTTAACATAGACTATATAAATGACATTCATACAGCATGTCACAAATAAAAAGTACACACTCACTGACATTAAATCACAGCCACAGTTTATAAACAATTCATACACTCACTACTCAGTCATTGACTATGTAAGCCCTATTTGGCTCCCAAATTTCTAAAAGATTCCTCAACACTCCAGAACATACAAATAACAGGCCACACAGCTACCACACCCACAGACCACCTACACTCTCATGGATCAACTTGACATGAGAGGCACACAAATACTAGCCACAGCCTCCCCTGGCCTAGAGCACTTGTTACATGGCAGAACACCCACTTGCATAAAGAGACGTTAAAAGTAATTTTTTCTACAGGGATAAACTGTCAACTCTCCCATCTAGACTTGCCCACCCCATACCTGCTTCCAAAAACATATCCACATCCACTTCACTCACTGTTATATCTAGTCACTTTCACAGGGCACTGCTGCATGCATACACCCCTGACTTCCACCTTTTCTCAATCCTCTCTAAGTAAAGACAGAATCCACCTCTCCCAGCTGTGGTGTGGACATCACCCAGCTCTCCTCAGCAGCCAGAAAACTGGGTAACCATGGCAGAAGACTCGTATTTAGAATTCAACACCAGACTGCACACTTTCAAACATAATGTAAGACTGCACTTAATCACATGCCAGGACAACACACACACACACTATTTGATGGCTACAGGCAATATCTTTGCCTCACCACATGATTCTCCTGCACCACCCAAATAAACCACTTAAACAAAGGTAGTGCACATAAAACAATATCTTGACCTGTGGAACGCAATATCTCCTTATGCATAACCCAAACCACACATACCATCCTTATAAAATGCTCCTGTTGCCACTAAGAACCAGACACAATTCAACACATTCACAAAATGCCTGAAATAACCACAACTGAGCTAAAATCTGCAGATACAGAGTCTGGGTCTCTGAGAGAACTCTGTCTAGTTTGTGGAATTCATTGGGGCTGCTTGCCTAATTGATAGACCTTAGCTGGAAGCAACTTATCTAAAATTGCCTCTAGAGCAAGTCTAGTTAGATTGAAATGCAAATAGATCACCATTAATTGTGGAACAGCTTCACTGTACCACCTGTATTGAGGTATCTAAAGATGGATAGAGAATGAATAGCTGGAAAGTTGCTGCATTGATCCCTGGGAGCAAGATGACCTCTGCTCCCGCCTACTGCTTCGGAGATTAAGAGAGAAAGCCTTGGTAGCTGGAATGTAGTTATAACTGCCATGTCCATGAATTGTCAGATCTTGAGGGGGGATAAGAGAAAATTACCCAAGCTAAAAGTTAGGGTCAGAATTGGATAGTCATCCACTCAATTAAATGGCATTAAATGAATTCATTCATACCTTAATGTTGATTCCCAAGCATCTCTGCCTCCATATATAAGTGCAGTCACCTTTATATGGATTCTATGATGCACAGCTTACACCAAGTGGTGATATTCTTATCCATGCCACCAAATAAGTGGTCTAAACTATGGTATATATTGTTAAAGGTTTAAAAAAAAACAAAAACAACAGGCATATCTATTAATTTTCTCTTTTCTTTTTAGGTATTTTTCTTTTAATATTAGGTTGTTTTGTTTTTTCACTAAAAATCTTTTGAATGTTACCAACTTTTTTCCTAAACTATTTTTCTTCAAAATCATAGGGGGTGTTATAGTGAAAAATA
The DNA here is from genome assembly GCA_963969495.1 of Ceratothoa steindachneri. NCBI lineage: Eukaryota > Metazoa > Arthropoda > Malacostraca > Isopoda > Cymothoidae > Ceratothoa > Ceratothoa steindachneri. Next base: position 21,549,971 of record OZ018329.1, read on the forward strand.
AGTTAATTCATGCAAATTTACTTTATCAGCTCATGCATCAAGCTTTGAGAGTCAAGACAAGGCCATCAAGGACAATTTATTTAAGGAATTTCGCAAGATATGTGCAAAAATAGCAGAGGAATCAAGTTATTTAGAAAAAACTGCAATTGTGTCCAATTTTTTTAAGAAAGGAACAGATGGAGGTCGGTATTGAGTTTGTTGAATTAAATTTACTTACAATATTTAATGTTTGGATACTTTTATCTTTATTGTGAGAAGAAAATTTGAACTTCATAGATCTCAATTTATGTTCTCCATTTGAAGTGAAAGAATTGGGTAAATGCCAGATGTATTTGATCGTTGAAACTAAGAGGTATAAGTATGGGACTACCTGATCAGGTTATTAATGCTGTGTAAGGTTAACCTGGTTGGTGCATTGATGAGATTGTGAGGAAGTTTGAAAAAAAGGAAATCAAGTGAAAGTTGTTGAATCAGAGACCAAGGGAGTATGTGAGAATGCTTGTCAGTAGAAGAGTAAGAAAAAATGAATGCAAGCATAAAGTTAGAGTAAATATAAGAAGTGGTAATAGGTAACCAAGGGCTGTGTGTAGGTGTGCCAGAACTGGAAAAAGTAAGCAAAATGCCGAATAGTGGAATAACCATATGAAGTGTGTAGTTAAAAAAAAACAAAAAAAACGTGCATATATGCAAAGGCTAATAGTGCAAATGAGAATTGTATGGTGATGCGTTTGAATTCATAAGAGCTAAAAATGAAAGTGAAATGAGTGCTTAAATAAAGTAGGAAAGCAGCAAATCAAGCATTTGAAGAAAAGAATGATGATCCAGATGGGAACAGGAAGCTATTCTGAAACGAAGTGGGAAGGGTGAAGAATCAGGAGAAGAGCAGTGAACATCAAGGACAAGAATGGCATGGTACTTGTGAGTAATGAGGTGATTAAAAGTAGATGGCAAGAATACTTTTGAGATATATAGGATCAAAGTTTTGTATTTCCACTGCTTACTCCCCTTTTTCCTTGCATACCCACCCATTTAGTTCTCATATTTCAAATATATATGAAAAAACATTGCCAGCCTAAATATTAACTATTTTTCAAGAATTGTAGTTACTCATATTATATCATCCACTGACTTTTTAATTAAGACCCAAGTATCTGCCTGGGTCTTACCAGTCTAACACACCCATAACCTATTCCCCACAATCTTTGTAAAACCTGCCCCTTTTACTCAATCCCTGTTACCATTTCTTTCCTTTTCTTACTGTAGCTCAGAGCTCTTGTGTTTAGTTCGGGCAGAAGTCCTCCCTAAAAAATAGTTTCTCTCTTTTCTCTGTAACTTGCCTTTGTCAGGGTGATCAGAGATGCCAATTTGCCGGGGAGCTATAAACAACAGCAACAACAAGCTACCATTATATTTTTTAATGGTAGGAGTTCAATCACTGATCTTCACTCATTCAGATCCTGTAAGGGGCACGGCCATTTGCCTTCCTGGATACTGTGCTGACGGGACTCATCACCCCGTACGGCCCCAGCTTAGCCTCTTTTCCTTCTTTCTGACACCCTGCTTCCTCACTTTCCCTACAATCTCTTCTGCAACTTTCTCTGGCCAGCCTCTAATTTCACAGGGTAGATGCCGACCAGTTTTCTCTCACTCAACATTCTGGATCAGGGCTGAGGGGGTAGGGGACATTGTCCCCTCATCCCTGAGATCTGGTTGGGGGTGGTGTTTTAACTACCTGCTTCTTTCCCCACCTTCATCCTCTTTGCATCCCTTTTCTTCATTTCTGTAGCCTTTCATTTTATGCAGAGCTATGCTGATGGGCTACCTTGCCACTGAGTGGGAGATGTGGCCTCGAATGGTGGCAGTCGGCTTAGCCGGCCTCTTAATCACCCCTTGCAGAGCTGGTTACTGCAGGGGGTGATTAGCGTTTATGTCCTGCACTCACAACAGGGTCCCCATGTCCACCAATGAAAATCTTAAAAAAAAACCTAAATCTTATTTTCAGACTGATCTCTCTGGCACAGGGACCGAGTCTCTGACTAACCTAGGCCATCTTAAGGATTTTGATTTGGATGCTCCTTCAGCTCCTTCTATTACTAATAGCGGAGCTACAGCAGACAAGCCAAATGAGATGGTTGCTCCTCTCTCATCTGGTTTTGCTGCTGACAGACATAAAAAGTTCACACTACACACTTCTATGCAGAATATCACAGTAGAACCTACTGAATTAAGCACTGAATCTGAATGCACTACCGTGGTTACCACAGACGAGAACAATACAGATAACCATGTTGAAACTATAAATGAAAATGACAATGAAGGCTTTAGGGAGGTTCCCAAACGACAATCTAATACTGATGCAGTGGCTCCACCCACTACTACCCAAGACACTAGAGACTCGAATGTTGTAACACTGGATCCTTACGTACCACATTCCACTCATTGTCCAGGTAGGTCCATAGCTGAGAATCCTTGGATTCCAGTAGTGAGGCATAGAAAAGGACGACAGAGACAGCATCAACTGCAAGCACTTTTGATTTTAGTTGTGCAGTCACAGCTCCAACTCCCTACTTTGAGAAATACTTCCTCATCCACTTTCCTGGATTAGAGTTAGCCACTGTTGTAAATGACATTAAACTGGATCAAGACATCCAGTCAAAAGTTGGCCAGACATTAAAAATTGTGAAGGCTACAAAAAGTTCTCTACTGGTGGAGGCCCAAACTAGTGTGCTGGCCACCAAGATCAGATCATTAAAGTCTCTAGCAGGAAAGCAAATCACTGTTACTGCACACCGCCGCTATAACACTGTTAAGGGTGTAATTTGCACCCCTATACTACGGCAGTCATCAGAGGAGGAAATACATGAACATCTGAAGAACCAAGGTGTCACAGATGTCCATAGAGTACAACAGAAAAGAGATGGACAATTAGTACCAACCGACACATATCCTCACTTTTAACCTCCACTCCCATCCGCTAGTGCTTTGTATCACTAGCTGGGTTTTGGTTGAGGTGGACCAGTACCACTACCGCCTGCAGCAGTGTTACAAATGTCAGCGCTTTGGCCATGTAGCAAAACATTGCTTCCATTGCAAGGAACCTCACTACAGTAATGATACTGTCCAAAATACAAATGTGAGAAAAATGTCTTGGACCTACTGATGAGAGAGCGAATTCCTTATTTTGTAGCTCCAAAGAATCTTAGATAAACACCCTATCTATGAGCCTTTATACTCTGCTCCTGCTCAAGAGAGCAATGTCACAATTAACAGTACAGTTAATCTTCCTACAATGTCAACCACTTCACATACTCCTTCTATATCTACGCCACAGAGATGGCATCAGCACTCTCTGATGCTATTATGGATGTGGAGTGTGAAACAGGACCACCTCCTCTTGTGAAAACTAGGGAATCTCCTCCAAAAGTACAGCCTCCAAATAAAATGGATGCATCTCCTATTTTGAAGAAATCAGAACAAACAGAAAAGCTCTTAAAAGGCCATCTGCATAAGTCTGACGACCCTCACACTCAAACGTGATTGCAGACTACCTCTATTCCACCTAAAGAACAACAGCAACCTAAGACAGTCACAAACCCAAGCTCGCCTGGAACACAACTGTATACAAATTCAAGACTGGAAACACCAAAAACCCAGCCTAGTGACACTCTTGAGACTGCCTTACAACTGGAGACTCGTACTACTCACAGTACAAAAAAAAAACATGTCTCTTACTTCGCCTACAAAAACCTCCACAACCCCAAAATATCATGTTACACCTTGTCTACCAGAGAGTAATGTGCAAAAGATCCCTGTTATTGGCACTCAAGAGACAACTTCCAACTCGCTCCCAGAAAGGTAGGTTCTCCTACCTACCAAAATAATGCCTTCAGGCTTCTCTCCATTTACCATTCTGCAATGGAACCTGGGATCATTTCGTACCAAGTTTCAAGACTTAAAAATTTAGCAGACATAGGTCTCCTTCTAGACCTATAATGTGTTGCTTTTATTCCAATTACTATTATATTGTTATTTAGTTAGATATTTATACTTTTAATAAAAAATTATGATTTTAAATATGACTTAAATTTTATTTTTATGCCTCTTTACTGAAAGCTTCTGATCTCACTATAATAGATATATCTTATTTTCGTGTACCCTATATACTTCAGATTGCTTCTTATCACTAACTATAATTTAAGAAGGGGATTTTTTTTTAGTATTTGAATAATAATTTCATCTTAGTTTGGTTATGACTTATGTTTTTTATCAAAGTTTAGAAATAAATATAAGTATCAAAATTTTGTGAATGTTTTAAAACCCAAAGAATTACAAAGGGTGAAGTTCAGAAAATTGATTTTTATATATCTTCTTCTATAACTATATTTTAGCAATGTTATATTTTGAAAGGGGGGTAATTTAGTTTAGAGTTCCTTTTTAAAATTATTATAATTGGCGAAGTTCAGAAAATTTATAAAAATTTAACCATGGCTGCTTTTTTTTTCAGATTTTAAATTTGAATCTTAGTAGTGAAGTGAAAGCTTTCCCCCGTACGGAGGAGTGGCGAAGCCATTGCCTGGTATTCCCAAATTTTAACCACATAATTCTACTTGAGATTCACTGTTGAATCACCCTATGGTGTCTACGGTGGTAAAACACCTAATATAATAATAATAATAATCACATTAAGATTCATTTATTTTTCCCTTGTACTTGGGATGGGTTCATGCACACGGAGGAGTATGGGCTCTTCCATTTTATTTGACTTTCTTTGGTGTTGGCCGCATAAATCTGCGCCAAAGGGAAGCCCTCCTGCCCCTGATGCTGGAGCGTACTTCCTTCTTCTTGCCCTTGTTCTGTTTCTTATATTTTGCCCGGGTTTTGTTGTTTGGTTTGATTCTTGTGGATTTTAAAGTAGCTGAGTTTTAGACCGCAATTTTAATTGTGTCGACCTCTGCCCTTGGTGGCAGTTGGCAGATGGGCTCATAAGAAAAACATCACTCGCCTGCGATTTTGGTCTATCTTCCTTTTATGACCCCAAATTTAATATCCTCTCTCATGGCATTGACCCATGCAAACACTCCCTGGATAGTATTGGTTGAGCTGAAGATGAATTATTATTGATATAAAACAAAAGAATTAAAAATAAAATCTTCATTTTTTGCAGAAAGTTTTAAAGGGGATTTGAGAACTTGGGTTAAACTGCTTCTCCCAGGAGTTGTCAAGAGAGTCTACAACTTGCAGTCGAGGCAGCTGACTAAGCTCTTTTCGCAAGTAAGTTCTTGTAGGTAGGGTACATCATCCATCTCTTTTCCAGGATGCCCCCCACCCCCTTTCCTAACAGGATATGAAACTATTATAAAGATCAGATTGGCAATCTCTGGTTAGCCCAAGGACCGGTCCTGATTTGGAGATGGAGGAAGGGATTTTTTTTTATCAGTATGACTTATGAACTTTTGCTGACGGGACTCAGCACCCCGTCTGACCCCAGCTTAGCCTCTCCTTTTTCTTCAGACACTTGTGTTTCCCCCCTGTTTCCTTGCTTTTCATACAACCTCTCCCACACCTGTCTCTGGTCAGCCTTTAATTTCACAGGGTAGATGCTGACCTTCTCAGCCAACTATCCCGGATCGGGGCTGAGGGGGAACGGGACAATGTTCCCTAACCCCTGAGCTCCGGTTTGGGATGGTGGGTTTTTAACAACCTGCTTTATCCCCACCCATACCTTCCTCACATCCCCTTTTCTTCTCACTTCACCATCTATCTTTGTTTTTATGCCATGCCCAAGGTGGAGCCGCCATGCCAATGGACTGCCAGGTCACTAGGCGGGAGGGGTTTGTTCTTCAATGGAGGTACCTGGCTCTGCCAGGCCTGTACGCACCCCTTGCAGGGCTGGCTACTGCAATGGGTGATGTGCTATTGCATCTCATTGTAAATTTAGGGTCACCATGCCCAATGATGAGAAAATTAAAAATTTCCTCTTGTGCATCGACGGATCCGCCCTCGGGCAGCTCCACAGAAAAAAAATGGAGAACCCCCTTTCCCTGTGCTTGGGCAGGGGACCCTCCAAACTTCTCTAACCGGAGAGGAGGCTTACTCCTCTCCTACGCCTACGGGTGTAGGGGACTCCCCCTCACCCCCTTCTCTGGAGGTGCTTTCAGGCACCTCACTCTTCCCAGCCACAGTCCTCCCTTTTCTTTCCAAGGGGACTGCCAAGAAAGCCAGCAGGCAGCCCATAGCCGACCGCTGCCTATTGAAGCGGCTTGGTAGGCAAACCCCCTTAGGGGGGAGAGGGAAGCCAGGCCCCTTCGGTCGCTTCCCTCAAAAGACCTGCAGGCAAGAATATTGAACCTTGCCGGGGTCAAGGCCTGTGCCTTCCCATAAATGACTTGTGACAACGCCGCCAACGGGAACTACGATGTCCTGGGGGAGGGGGGCGGTGGCTAGCTGGAGGCCCCCCCTGAGATAGACATAGTCTTTGAGGTAACCCAGCCTCAGACAGTAGGGCCTTTCATGGGAGGGAATCCGGGCTCGGCACCAAGCACCGAATCCGCCCCTATGCAAGGTCCTCCTCAAATGGCTAGGGTTGTCTGAGGCAATACAAGGAGTGAGGGATCTCCTCCCACCACTGCCCCTACAACTGCCAGGACCTTCTCCATTTCTGAGAAGGACCTGGCTGAGGCCGGTCCATCTGGCCTGGGGGCTCCTGCCGGCGGAGGGGAGAAGTGGGTTCATTCCCCGCTCTCCTCTCCTAAAAAGAAAAAGACTAAGAAGACTCGGGGCTCCTCTCCATCCACCGGGGCTGCGGGGACGAATGGTCTGCTGCCAGTTCGGTAAGCGACCAAGCCAAGATCGGCGCATCCTTTCCCTCTGCTGCCCCGGGTACGGAGTCCCTGACTAAGACGAAAAGTGCGCAGGGCGGAGCCTCGATAACATCCGAGCCCCCTCATTCAGAGGTTACCTGGCATTTTCGAGCCTGCTGGCTTTAAACGCTTTGTTGTTATTCGCTCCACTGATGGCAGCATGTTGGTCACGGGCAACAAGATCCATCAGAGGAGAGCATTAGCTAGTGTAATTGGTAGAGAGCCGAAGGTGACCCATTTCTCGGACGGGAGCCTTCTGGCGAATGCGGCGAATCCCTCCAAGGCGGCCAAGATAAGTGCTCTTCGGACACTTAATGGCACCCCGGTGAGTGTGACGCCGCACTCTACCATGACCTTTGTGAAAGGAATAGTTTATGGGAGAGAACTCGTTGACTACTCCATAGAGGACATCACCCTAAAGCTGGCCGACCATGGGGCGCTCAAGGTTGAATGTGTGATGAGAAAACAGGGAGGGGCCTCGAGACCCACTGATACACTATTCGTCACGTTTGACTGCATGCCGGTTGGTACCGCTAACGTGTGAAGGCATTCGTGCCATTGCCGCGGCGGTGCCATTACTGTCACCGCTTCACCTGTTCGTGTAGACATGCAAAGTCGGGGTCACCCGAAGTATGTGTAAATTGCTCCATGCCGCACACGATAAGTCCAAATCGTGTGTGACCATGTGTGTCAATTGCGGAGAGCCGCACCCTGCTTCTTCGAAGCAATGTGGTGCATATCTCCTTGAGAAAGAAATCCTAGCCATTCAGGCACAGGTTTGACTCTCATTCTGCGAGGTTAAGGACTTGGTCCTGGGACGTCTTATCCCTCAATGGTTAGAAAGGCACCCTCTGCTCCTGGCCCATCCATGCCAATGAGCACGGTTGTTTCCGCGCCCATTCGGAGCCCTTCTGCGGGCTCTACTACACCCGGGCGCTCCCCTGGTAAAGCTGGTGGCACAATGGGTTCACACCCAGCCCCGGCTAAAACCATGGCTTCCCCCAGCGTGACCGTTTCCCGTAAGGCGAAACGGCCACGCTCCTCAACTGAGTCGTTAGATTCACACGAGGCAACACCCCTGAAGTTGGTCGCCAGGCCATCTTTTGCAGTTCCTAAAGCTGTTCCCCGAAAGGAAGACAGCAACAAAGGAGCTTTGGCTCCTTCGCCCACGCCCAGTGGTGGGCTGTGTGGCTCGGAGATGGTGGATCTTCGAAAAGAGGGGCCCCCTGCCACCGAAGCCGCAACGCCCGCCCGCCAAAGGTTTCGAGCGGGCGGAGGAAAAGACTCGCATGGTGAGACCAACCTCCCCCAATAAGTCCTCGGATGCGACAGCGCTTTGTCTGGCCAACAGCGCCCGGGTTCTGCCTCTGGGAAGCGAAAGGTCTTCTGTTTGAAGGTGACTCCCGCGTCTCCTCCGAGCTAGGCCTGGAGGGTATATTCCTTCAATGGAATTGCCGTGGACTCAAGGCCAACTGGGAGGAGCTGCAGAGGCTCGTCTCGTCCCATTCACCGTTAGCTATTTTTATGCAGGAAACCATGCTAGGGGCTTGCTCCCTGTCGACTCTCCTGGGGTATAAGGGTTTTGCGACCCTACCACCACGAGATGGCTGGGCTGGGGGATGCGCGGTTTACACCCCGCATGATGTCTCCGTTCTTCCTTTCTCTTTAGATACCTCCATTCAGGCAGTGGCTGTGCAGCTTCACCTGGATAGGAGGTATACTATCATTTCTACATACATCCCACCGTCAGCTGACCACGCGGGGGACTTCCGCCGCATCGTGGCACGGTTGCCGAGGCCCTTTCTCTTGCTTGGAGATCTGAATGGCAGATATCCTCTCTGGGAGGATTACTCAATAAATCCCAGGAGACAAGTCCTTGCCGATCTGATCGAAGAGCTTGAGATAGGTGTTCTAAATGTGGATGAGTTTACGCATCACTGCCCGAGAACCGCTTCATTTTCTTGCCTTAATCTATCTTTGTGCTCTTTGGATGCACAGCTTATTTCGATTGGGGGTCGTCGATGACCTCCATGGTAGTGATCACTTTACCATTCAAAAATCATTTTCAGGGTAACTGCCGCCCGAGAGCCCACCTCGGTGGTCCTTGGTACGGGCGCGGTGGCCCCCCATTTCAGGAAATGACTGAATTCTCTATCTCAGTCGAGGAGTTTAGGTCGGTAGATGAGGCAGTTCGAGTTCTTCTACGGTAACCTCATCGCCGTGGGCCTGACTACTATTCCCAGAACGGCTGGCCGTTTTGCACGCCGACCACTCCCGTGGTGGTCCGCCGATTGTGAGAAGGCCCTCAAACAGAAGCGTTATGTCTACAGCGCTATAAGCACCGCCCAAACGATTTCACTGTCGGTGAATTTCGTTGGGCTAGGACTAGTTTTCCGTATATTTCGAAGCATGCCTGCCGCTCTTCTTGGCCGGCATACATCTCTTCACTTAACGGGAAGACCCCTCTAGCAGAGGTGTGGAAGCGAGTCAAAAGGATTCGCGGCAAGTTCTCGCAGGATCCCCCTCCCATTCTCCAGGAGAATGGGACTGCAATCTTGGACCCTGCGTCTGTGGCGGAATCCTTCGCGACTCCTTTGTCCGCATTCTCTACCTGGGATGCTGCTCCGCCAGCATTCAATGCACGTCGTGATGTCGCGGAAGGCCGCCGACTGGACTTTACCTCTAGAGGCGGAGAACCCTTCAACAACAGGTTTAGTCTGAGTCAGTTGCGTCCCACTCTTGCTTCATGCGCGGACACCGCCCATGGTCCGGACGATGTTCCGTATGCCATGCTTAGACACCTGGGTGAGCGAGGCATGGCCTTTCTGTTAGATTTGTTCAAGAGGATCTGGGTGGAGGGTCTCCTCCCAGATTCCTGGCGAATCACTATTGTGCTCGCCTTTTGCAAACTGGGGAGAGATCCTTCTACTCCGACCGGTTTCCGCCCAATCTCTCTAACCTCTTGGGGGGCAATTTGATGGAGAAATTGGTAAATGTTAGATTAGCCTTTTTTTCTGGACAGTGGAGGCCATCTGTCTTCTGCTAAGTGCGGCTTCCACAAGTTCCACCCCAGGTCGGATGCTCTGCTCCGACTGGAAAATGCCGTCTGCGAGGCCTTCCTTCGTAGACAGCACTATGCCATGGTGTTTTTCGATCTGAAGAAAATAACGCATGGCGATACGGTATCATGGAGACTCTCCACACGATGGGGGCGAGGGGACGCCTCCCAATCTTTATATATGAATTTTTGCGAGATTGTTGATTCCACGTACGGGTGGGGGGGGGAGCTCTCCGGCTCAATGGATCAGGAAGAGGGGGTCCCGCAGAGAAGTGTCCTCAGTCTCACATTCTTTGCCCTGAGCATCAACGGCATCACCTCAGTGCTGCCGGAAGATGTTCTCGCTACGCTCTACATGGACGACCTTTTCATCCCTTTTGGCGTGACACAGGTGCCAACTCTGGAGTGTCGACTCTAACGGGCATTGAACTGTGTCTCTCGATATGCCGAAGCACCCAGGTTTCGGTTTTCCTTGGCCATGACTAAGGTGGTGCACTTCTGCCACCATCCACGGCTCCACCCTGACCCAGACTTGTTTCTTAATGGTTTACGCCCAGAAGTTGTTGAATCGCTTTATTTCCTTGGTCTTGTATTTGACCGACACCTCACCTGGGAGGCTCATTCGCAGCCTTAGTGTCTCTTGTAATCGCGCCATGGATATTGTCCGCTCCGTGACGTTCCGTGCTTGGGGCACTGATAGGGCTATTGCCCTACTTTTTTATCGATCCTTTGTTCATTCGAAGCGCAACTACGGATGCAAGTTTTATGCATCTGCAGCCGAGCGTTTCGCCTTGTGACCAGTGCCTTCTGCACTTCCTCCATTGAGAGTCTACTAGTCGTTGACTGGGTGATGCCACTCACTCTACGCCGTGTACAATGCATCATTCGCCTGTACGTGCGAGCCCTGCATCTCCCTTAGTCGCCAACAGCTCTCACTGCATCCGCAGCTGATCTCGATGGTGCCTATGCCGCCGAGAGACTCCAGTCATACCCCAAGCCCTTTGGGTTTAGGGCCAGGAAACTCCTTCGAGAGCTAAGTATAGCTCTCGGCCGGTGGCGCTCCTCGTTCTTCCCAGGACGCTACCCTGGAGGGTACCACATTTGGCTATTTGTCGCTACGCCTTTGCTCCCAAAGCTTGTACAGCGCCGGGTGTATTGCGTTGGATCTTTTGGGAGCACACCTTGTGTTACGCTGGAACTGTGCCAGTGTTTATGGATGGCTCCAAGTCTGAGGAGGAGGTCAGCTTCCACGCCGTATCCCCTCTGTTTGAAGTCAGCGGGGCTCTGCCAGGTGCTGTGTCTGTCTTCATGGCTTAGCTGGTGGCAATACACCACTCGGTATGGGAGATTAGGCGATGTGCCGGTTTGGAAACCGGATTGTGATGTATAGCGACTCACAATGCGCCCTGAGTTCTCTCCGGGCATTGGAATCTCCGCATCCCCTTGTTCGTGATATCCGTGATGCCACAGTTTTGGCGAGCTGGGCGGATGTGGAGATTATCTTCTGCTGGGTTCCTGGACATGTAGGAATTGCGGGGAATGAGCGCACCAAAGAGTCCGCGAGGACTCTGCGCCTGGACCAGCGTTCCGTTCTTCCTCACACCGACTACATTGCAGGAATACAGGCTTCCCTTTATTTGTAAAAATGCATAATTTCTTATGTATATTTTACTTGGTCTGTTCAATATACTAGGTTAAATATATTGAACTTTTTAGCACTTTTAAAAATTGTGTAACAATTTTTTTAATATATAATGGGTTGAGGAATAATTCTTGCGGTTTTATCAAATTTATTCATTACCATTAACAATTTTAGAAAAACTTCATTTTTAATTGATAATGATATGCAATTTAATCAATAATGTATTCGCTGTTGTTATTTTCAACTTCTTACCAATGTTCAACTAGTTTTTTGATCCCTCTGCAATAAAAATCTCTGGATTTTGACTTGAAGAATTCGTCTAACCAGGTTCTTAATTCCACATCAGTATAGAACGAAACGAAACGGCGCGCAAATAGTTGGAGAGCGATCGGACAGATGGAAATCTGATGGAGCCAAGTCTGGCGAATATGGTGGATGCGGCAGGATTTCCAAATTAAGCGTTTGGATGACATCTTTTGTCCTCTTGGCAATGTGAGGACGAGCATTGTCGTTTTGCAGAAGGACTCCATAACTTTGATGAGGTTGCTTTTCACAAATAGCTTCAGCGAGTCGATACATTTGTTGAACGTAGAATTCTGCATTGACAATCTCGTTCGCAAGGAGCTCATAAAGAATGATGCCTTCACAATCCCACCACACACACAGCATCGTCTTTCATGGATGAAGTCCTTGCTTTAATCGCAGAGGTGCTTTTTTACTGGGGCTAAGCCATTGTTTTCAATTGTTCATGTTGACATACACACCACTTTTCGTCGCCAGTGATGATGCAGTGAAGAAATCTGTCCTTATATCTACGAGTAGCATTGTGCGGCAATTGTGTAGCGTGAAGTTTATTGCTTTCGCTCAAAGCGTGTGGAACCCATGCACTGAGTTTTTGAGCTTTTCCCATCGAATGAAGGTGATTCAATACTGTTTTCTGACCACACGCCAATTGTACAGTCAATTCTCTAGTCGATTGATGAGGATTTTCATGAAGAAGGTCGTTCAATCGATCTTCATCCAACTTAATTGGGCGACCAGAACATTCTTCGTCATTAAGATTGAAATGACCGTTGAGCTGTCCTTTCTGATAAAGCATTTTCTCCGTACACAGCACAAATATCGCGACAAACTTTGGCTGCGTTTGCATCGTTCCTGTCTCGATTGAAAATGAATAACAAGTGTCAAAAATGCGCCTTTCTTTCAACTTGACATTCCATTTTGAGGGTACAGAACAAAAATGAAATTAACACAACTTTTAAATAAACTGCAATAATTTATTATTCAACTTCAAGACGTAGCCTAATCAAAAGCCTAATAGTCTTTGCTGTTAAGAGATGTAGCCTAACCTTTGCAAATTTTGCTCTCATTATTTATTATTGTTTCTTAATATGTGCACAAATCGCAAGAACTTATTCCTCAACCTAATACAATACAAATGCATAGGCTATGTAACAGCAACAATACTATAGAGAATAGCATAACTATAGGTAGTTTATGATCTACTATACCTGTAGAATCACTTTATATTAGAAGGGAATTTTGCTGGTTCTTTTGGACCAAATGAATGTGATTGCAACTCCTGCATTCATTTTTGGGACACTCAACACACTCAACACACTCAAAATGATCATCAATACTCAACATGTAGCCTCAGTGGGGTTCACTACAATCATTTTGTGCCAAGGGTGGGCTCTTTTGCACCAGATTACTCATTGAAGGAAGCTGACCTCCCTTAGGGAACATTTCCTATTTGTATTTTTTCTCATTGCTGTTGTTGTTTTATCTGTTTGATATTTTTATTATATGCCAAGTTATTGGCCTCCAGAGGCAACACAGCTCCCCCCCATCCACACTCCTTGTATCACATTCACAAGAATATAGCTTCCAAATGCCTGATTTTCCAGACAGCCACTTTTATTATCTTGACTAATTGCTTTTCCATACATGGATCATCTTTATTGTTCTACATCCCCCTTTCAAGTGCCTCTCTCTCTTGTTTCGCCCTTGCTAGTTTGCCTCATTTATTCCCAGTAGTCCCCTAGTAGTGGTATTAGATTGTACAGATGACCTCATCTTTCTGTGTTTTCTGATTCTGGTAAGATAACTAAAGTCATGCGTACCTGATTGGATGTCTTTTTTTTTAAAAAAATCCTCAAGCTGTTTGATACAAGCCAGGAAGAGATGTTGGAAGATCTAGAGAAAGGGGACATCGGGGAGACCGTGAGGATATTCTTTGAGTGTTCCAAGGTCCTACCACCCATAAAGAAGAGTGTCTTGACAATTGGAGAAGTGGATGCTCTGCTCAACGAGCTGGAAGGACAGACCCATGAAGAGGCTCATTCCGCCATTTTGAAGAAGGCAACCCAGAGGTAGTGTTTGGTGGCAGTTCTGTCGCACAACCGCGCATCATCAACCTGTTAGCTAGTGGGTTATGCTAGTTTCCTGCCTCGTCTGTGAATCTCACCATTCATTCCAAGAAAAATTTATTTATTTATGGCATTATTATCGAGATATTACTTTCCTAGTCCATTTCACGCATAAGTTCAGTCACTCTGTGCAGCTGGCAACATTACAGGAATAAACTGTATAAAATGTGCTGTGAATATTGGCTGACTAATTAAGCTTGTTCTGGTTGATGGCGAGTTGTCATGCTATAGCCATGCTTCTTTACCCAACTGTTGGAGTTCCATCTGATAGAAGAGTTGTACATCTTACAGGGGGGAGAGGGGTCATTTCAATGGCCAGCGAATACTAGGGTTATTAAGGCTGGGCCTACAGTTTTAGGGGGCCGGTCCATGTTTTGCTACACCATATAACATCTGCAGTTCTCTAGTCAATAAGACATGCAGATACGATGTTGGCATATGCTGATGATGCAGCATTGGTGGCTGAGAGAGAGACAACAGGAATTTTGAGGGGGTGAAAATAAAGTGGGTTGAATTGTTGACTATGTGGTGTCACCCTTGAACAATTGTGGTTTTAAGTATCTGACATGCATTATAAATGCTAGTGGTTCAGGTGAAGTAGATTACGACCACATTGTTTTAAATGGTAGTAAAGTGTGTGCTCTTAGTTTCAGGGGGATGTGCCAGGGAGCCGCATGGGAGGATGATGGTGCCCCTGTTGGTGTATGAGAGTGAGACTAGGCTATGGTAGGAGAAAGAAAGATCTTGAGTTAAAACACTGCAAATGGATAACTAGATAGGTGGGTGTGGTATGCGAAAGGTAGAGAAACTACTGGGCAAGAAATGTTTAGGGTGTAAATGAGGTTGTACTTGAAAGTGATGTGTGTTGAAAGATCGCATCAAAGGTAGGTTGATTATGTAAATGAGTGTCTGAGAGAGAAAGGACTGATCTAAAATGGAGTTAGTTATATTCTGGTTAAATGGGCTCTGTGAGGGGCCTTCTGCCCAGAGATGAACTCTTAATGGACCAGATTCTACAGTACACAGCACCCATGAAGGTATGGATGAACAAAATGATGGGTTGCTTTGTGCTTAGTAGAGCATAAAGTGGAGGGAGGCAGCGTTGAAGCGCACCAACCCTACTTTGTGAGAAACTTCAGGTGTTGTAATCTTGCATTTTGTGTGATTATCTGATCCATAATGAAATGTTCATTAACCCTTAAAGTGCTATTCGGACCAATTGGTCCGCACAATGCTTTGAGGGTTAAATCCTTGATGATGGATGTGATTTCCTGTTCGGTTGTAGTCGGCTTTTCAATGCTTAATTTTCTTTTTCTTTTTTGTTTTCTCAGATCAACAGGCAATGATTTGAAAATGTTCATTCGACTCATTAAGGGAGATTTAAGGATTAATGCTGGCGCTAAACACATGTAAGAAAATGTTGTTCATGTTGGTTTTGCTTAACAAAAATTTTATTCATGAGAGCCAAGGAGATTGGCTTGGGTAGTGTGTCTTGAAAGGGGAAAGGCAATAGACTCGGGTAGTGTTTTGAAAGGCAGGGAATAAACTGGGTAGGATGTCATGAAAGGGAGCTAAAATATTATTACAGGGAGGTGTCTGGACTTGGATAATCATTCCTCTCCCACTCCATTGCAAAGGTGAGGGAAGAGACTTGTGGTTTCTGGTTTGGGTGAAAACTACTGTCGTTTCATCAGTCCACCGATAAATTATGATAAATCACTGAAGCTTCTTGTATCTCTATCTAATGAGTAACCTTTCCAATGTGGCTTAACTCCACTCATGTTGAGAAGTGTCACTCGGCTAAGTTGTAATTACCTATGGGTAAAAGTTCAGATAATTACCACGAGACTACAGGGAAATATGCTATATTTTACCCTTCACCCCTTAACCACTCTCCTCTCTTTATACTAGTAATAAAAAGGTTTCATATGGTGGTACCAAGAGCATAATAATCTCAGATTGAATTTATTTTCCCCAGTCTTGAAGGGATTCACAGTGATGCCTATGAGGCGTTCCAGACAACCCGTAACTTGGATGCAGTTCTCGATGAAGTCATGAGCGTAAATGACTCCCCCAAGAAGGGTCTGAATATCCAAGCTAAGGTCATGACTCCAGTCCTCCCCATGTTGGTGAGTATCTTCCTAAACAACTTTTGGAGGAGTGGGAATCGCTGATGATGAGGATCACTCCTTGCTATCTTTCAAAAAGTGTGGCATGCTGTGTAAATGACTTTTATCATTTTTGCCACCAACCTCTTTCTACTTTGGCATGCTTCAATGTGATTGGATGAAAAGAAAGCAGAATTTGTAAAGGAGAAAATATTGATTGTCATTTAGCCATTGTCGTAGTATTAAATGAGGCATGGCTCCCAGTACAGTGTATCCATCCATTTAATCTATGGAGGGGGCTCAATTTCTCACTTAGCTGCTTTGCCCAGTTGATCCCTTGGATGTGCTCTTCTTACTGCTCATTTACAGGGAGGTTCTTTTTCCACTCCTGCAAAAGCTTCTTTTTTAATTGCTAATATCGTAGTGCAAGTATAATTCTTCTTGCATTTCCACATTGGTTCTCACCACATAACATACCTACAAAAGTTGAAGGTAAGCTAAATAGGTTATGTCCTTTGTATTTCAGGCACAGGCATGTCGGTCCGTGGAGCAGGCGATGAAGAAGTGCCCCAATGGGATGTATGCGGAAATAAAGTACGACGGCGAAAGGGTCCAGGTGCACAAAGTGGGAACCGAATTCAAATATTTCTCACGCTCCCTCAAGGCTGTCACTGTTCACAAGGTCAGTAGCTTCCAGGCTAGTTCCTAGCCTAGGGTGGGGGTGTAGTTCAAAACTTGGAGAATATTCACAGGATGTGGAGTTGCATATCAGAATAGCCAAAAGGGGAGATTAGTTAGAGCATTCGGAACCAATGAAGGCACTCGGCCTAGTCACCAGATGGGGCTCAACTTTGCAGTGCTGACCAGTGATAAGGAACCCATGCCAAATTTCCCCCACTGAGATGTGCACCGGATTACTTGTGCAAATAATTGGGAAAAATTGAATCACCATGATAGAACGGGTATTACTGATGGGCTCTCCTTGAGATGTGGCCTGCTGCAAATTATCTCTGAAGTTAAGCTTGCTAATGTTTGTAAATCCTATCTGCTCTCTTCTTAATCTTTCCCCAAGAGGGATACCCTGTGTGGCCCATTATGCTTAATTATTACCTGGAGGAGCTGCACATCCTCTCTGTCCTGGATGAAAATTAGGGAAGCCTTGTCTCACTGGGTTGACATAAACTCTGATGGGGCTTGGAAAAGTTGTTGGTGCAAGTCCCCCTCACTCCCTCTTAACTTTTTTTACTCTTCTCTACTTTTATCCCCTCAACCTTTTGTCTACCTTCACTTGGTACTCCCCGTAAGGGGCGCGGCGATTTGCCATCCTGGCCGCCGTGCTGACGGGATCCAGCGCTCCGTCCGGCCCCAGCTTAGCCTCTCTTCGTTCCTTCAGATAGCCTGTATAGCTCCCCTACCTCGTCGCTTTTCATACAACCTCTCCCACAACTTTCTCTGGTCAGCCTCTAATTTCACAGGGTAGATGCGTACCTTCTTCTCAAGCCAACCATCCCGGATCGGGGCTGAGGGGGGAGGGGATAATGTTCCCTAACCCCTGAGCTCCGGTTCGGGATGGGTTTTTTTTTAACAACCTGCTTCATCCCCACCCATACCTTCCTCACATCCCTTTTCCTCTCTTCACATTCTATCAATTTTACTCCGTGTCTAAGGTGGAGTCGCCATGCCGAAGGACTGCCAGGCCACCAGGCGGGATGGATGGTCCCAAATGGCGGCGCCTGGCTCTGCCGGGCCTGCAAGCACCTCTTGCAGTGCGGGCAACTTTGAGAGGTGGTGAGCTATTGCGTCCCGTGTAAAAAAAAGGGTCGCCATGCCCAATGATGAATATAAAAAACAAAAACAACCCCCAACTTCCCCTGTATCGCATGGCGATACGTTATCATGGAGACTCTCCACACGATGGGGGCGAGGGGATGCCTCCCAGTCTTTATATCTGAATTTTTGAAAGATCGTCGATTCCGCGTAGGTGTGGAGGGTGCTCTCTCTGCCCCAAAGGAGCAGGAAGAGGGTGTCCCGCAGGGAAGTGTCCTCAGTGTCACACTCTTTGCCCTGAGCATCAACGGCATCACCTCGGTTCTGCCAGAAGATGTTCTCGCTACGCTCTACGTGGACGACCTTTCGATCTCTTTTGACGTGGCCCAGATGCCAACTCTGGAGCGTCGACTCCACCAGGCATTGAACCGCGTCTCTCGCTATGCCGAAGCGCACAGGTTTCGGTTTTCTTTGGCCAAGACTAAGGTTGTGCACTTCTGCCGCCATCCACGGCTCCACCCCTACCCAGATTTGTTTCTTAATGGGGTGCACCTGGATGTGGTTGAGTCGCACCGTTTCCTTGGTCTTGTATTCGACCGACGCCTCACCTGGGAGGCTCATATTCGCAGCCTTAGGGTCTCTTGTACCCGCGCCATTGACATTCTCCGTTCCGTGACGTTCAGCGCTTGGTGCGCTGATAGGGCCACTGCCTTACTTTTTTATCGATCCTTTGTTCGTTCGAAGCTCGACTACGGATGTGAGTTTTATGCATCCGCAGCCGAGCGTTTACTGTGGAAGGTGGATTCGATCCACCACACCGGCCTCCGCCTTGCGACCGGTGCCTTCCGCACTTTCCCCATTGAGAGGCTGTTGTTCGATGCTGGGGAGATGCCACTCGCTCTGCGCCGCGGGCAGTGCATCACTCGCCTGTACGCGCGAGCCCGGCGCCTCCCTCAGTCACCAACAGCTCTCACTGCATCCGCAGCTGATCTCGATGGTGCCTATGCCGCCGAGAGACGCCATTCATACCCTAAGCCCTTTGGGTTTAGGGCCAGGAAACTCCGAGAGGTAGATATAGCTCTCGGGCCAGTGGCGCCCCTGGTTCTGCCCAGGACGCCACCCTGGAGGGTACCACATTTGTCGCCACGCCTCTGCTTCCAAAGCTTATACTGCGCCGGGAGTATTGCGTTCGACCTTTTTGGAGCACACATCGTATCATGCTGGAACCGTGCCAGTGTAAGCCCTTCGGGTTTAGGGCCAGGAAACTCCTTGGAGAGCTAGATATAGATCTCGGGCCGTGGCGCCGCTGGTTCTGCCCAGGACGCCACCTTGGAGGGTACCACATTTGGCTATTTGTCGCCACGCCTCTGCTCCCAAAGCTTGTACGGCGCCGGGAGTATTGCGTTCGACCTTTTTGGAGCACACCTCGTGTCACGCTGGAACCGTGCCAGTGTATACGGATGGCTCCAAGTCCCAATAGGGAGTCGGCTTCCACGCCGTATCCTCTCTGTTTGAAGTCAGCGGGGCTCTACCAGGCGCTGCGTCTGTCTTCACGGCCGAGCTGGTGGCAATACACCACTCGGTACGGGAGTTTACGCGACGTGCCCGGTTCGGAGACCGGATTGTGATCTATAGCGACTCTCAAAGCGCCCTGAGTGCTCTCGGGGCATTGGAATCTCCGCATCCCCTGGTTCGCGATATCCGTGACGCCACGGTTTTGGCGAGCCGGGCAGATGTCCAGATTATCTTCTGCTGGGTTCCTGGACATGTAGGAATTGCGGGGAATGAGCGCGCCAAAGAGTCCGCGAGGACTCTGCGACCGGACCAGCGTTTCGCTCGTCCTCACACCGACTACATGGCAGGAATACAGGCAGCTCTTCGGACTGCTTGGCAAAGAAGATGGGAGACGGTCAAAGGGAACTTAAAGTCGCGTGCCATTGCGCCGCGACTGTTCCCAAGGACCTATCCCCCAATGCCGCGGCGGCTTCAGGTTGCTTTCTGTCGTCTCCGAATCGGACACACTCGTGTGACGCATCGCTATTTGATCGAGCGCTCGCCTGCGCCCTATTGCAACGACTGCGTCGTCCCCCAGACTGTTCGGCACATTCTTGTCGAATGTCCCAGTCTGGGTGATCTTCGCGCACGATACCTGTCCCGGAACCGGGATGGGCGGGGTCGCTACCGCCTGTCCCTTGTACTCGGGACAGATTCGTGCACATTGACTTGTAGACTTTTTGGGGAGAGGCCGGGCTTCCCGCCTTTATTTAAGGTTCTTTTTTGTGTTATTGTTTTGTTTGTAGGTTGCACTCTCCTGCACCGGGGTGAGGGGGACCTCCCCCCGCTGCCGGAGATTGCTTCCTGATTGTTAAGTTTTTCCAATTTATATCATTTAAGTTTTCATATTTTTACATTTTTACTTTAAAGTAGCCTAGTTCTAGGCTGTCGTGTTTTTCGGCGACTTATGCCCAAGTGGGTAGTTGCCAGATGGGCTCTATAAAATTAAAAAAAAAAAATAGTGAACCCCGCCGGATGTGGTCAAGAAGAAGTGGTGATGTCGTAGTCGAGGTGTCATCCCACTCTCAACACAACCTTGTGCAAAATCTATCTTCGATAGCTGAAATTCCAATAACTGCCTCGCCCCATCCGCGTCTGAATTTCGTTAAAGGTGTCTTTCGTTCAAACGAACTAAAGTACTACGACCCCACCCGCCTTCAGAGTAAGCTCAGTACCCAACGTGTCACACACGTACACAGGGTAACTAAAACATTAAGCTCCACTAAAGTTCCAACCGCCACACTGATTTTAACATTTGAACGACAAGAACTGCCGAAGTATATTAAAGCTGGGTACCTTCGTGTCCCGATAAGTCCCTACATCGAACTACCCAGACGCTGCTTCAATTGCAATCAATTTGGACATGTTGGCCGTGCCTCTCAGCACCCTCGCTCCTGCGTGAATTGTAGCTCTGACAACCATGGCCCCGAATGCACCAAAACACCCCGCTGTGCCAACTGCGGAGGTACCCACAGTGCTGCGTCAAAATTCTGCTCTATATTTTTATATGAAAAGGAAGTTCTCGCTTTGCCCGACTCCCTACGTCTAGATATAAGAGAGGCTAGCCAGCGTGCCCGAGCACAAACCCCGCCACTCGGCCGGCTCTTCTCTGACGTTTTACGTGACGCTGGACGAAACCGACCATCACGCGCGAGTTCCCACCAGCCTGAAGCTCTTCACCCTAGTTCTACTCGCAGCGTCGAAAACATTCAAAATATGCAGTCGAAGCATCGCTCTCACACCGAGATAACCAATGTTGCCCCCCCCTCTCTCCAGCAGCTCTAGCTGGGAGAGACGCTCAGGGTGAGACACTTGAAGACATCAGACGCTATTTGAAAGAATCCTCAACATCGACCAGTGAAGGTTCATCCACCCGGCCCCGAGCCCCAAAGCCCAGTGGTAAGAGAAAGGATTCCTCACCTGGGTCATCGACCACCATAAGCGGGCAGCCTCTGGAGCTGACTCGGCGCGAACCCGAGAATCTTCAATGGACTCCTCCCCTATGGTTGAACATTCTCTGCCCTTAAGTCCGTCTCGCCCTTCACAGGACGTAGGCCCCATCCTGATCCAAAAGATGGCAGAAATACACCCAGCTCCACACACCTCGCTCAGATCACCTGTTCGTTCCGCTCACCCTTCAACCCAAGATCCGATGGAAGAAGTTGACACTCCAACATCACCAACTGCAGCGGTTGTACCAACTCCTCAGACACCGAAAATACCCTCGACCCATGAATCCGGATCTACCGGCCGAAAATCCCTTCTTGATTTTCCTTTTCCGCCAGGTTGCGAGCCCGAATTACAATCAAGGGCGTCGGTCGGTTCTCCAAAACCCACAAAAAAACCTCAGTTACTGCTCCATCTAGGATCTCTTTTCCTGCAAAAGCAGGCTCCTCAAAATCAGCTCTCCGTCTCCCAAGCTCTTTGGGACGAACCTCAAATACAATATCTGCCTCAAAAGAGAAAAAGATATCCACAGTGGTATCTAATCGTCACACATAATATCTTCCATTTTACAATGGAATTGTCAAGGAGTTCTTCCAAAGTGGGAAGAACTCAAAATTCTTTTGACGACTATCCACCCCGCTGTTATTTGTCTCCAGGAGAATAAACTGGGTATACGGCCCTTTCCGCCAGTACCCGGTTTTCTCACTTTCAACTCTATTGCTCCTGCTGGAAGCCCCTCTCATGGAGGGGTGTCAATCATGGTATCCTCATCCTACCATGTTTTTCTCATGTCCCTACATACTACCCTCCAAGCTGCTGCTGTGAGGGTTTTTCTTACTAAGCTATTTACCTACCCCCTTTTTTATCATTGTCAAGGTCCGACCTTTTAGAACTTATAGACCAGTTGCCCTCCCCATTCTTATTACTAGGAGATTTTAACGCCCGTCACCCATATTTGGGGTGACATCACTTGAAATGCCAAAGGCAGTGTTTTAGAGTCTCTTTTATTATCTGACCTTCTTTGTGTTTTAAATACTGGCGATTTTACCTCTTATCATGTCCAGACGGACTCTTTTAGCTGTGTTGACCTGTCTGTTTGTTTCCCTGATTGCTTCACAGAATTTTGATGGTCAATTCTTGACCATCTCCATGGGAGTGACCACTTCCCTCTTGTCTTGTCGGCCCTTCAAGTTAGCCTTCATACAACCATGCCCCTTAAGTGGGACTTAGGTCATGCAGATTGGGAAGGTTTCCAAGAGGCGTCCTTCACAAATGCATCTTTGGAGACCTTCAATGGAGTGGACGTGGCAGTAGAATACTTTACATTGACTATCTACAATGCAGCAACACAGACCATCCCACGGAGGCGACCTGTCACAGGTTGCTCAACCGTGCCCTGGTGGACCTCGACGTGTGCAACAGCTATCAAAAATTACAAGTTAGCCCATGCCTGATTCCGAAAGAACCCAACTTTGTGCAACAAGGTCGACTGAAACTGAGCTTGTGCGCTTCGCCAAAGAACCCTTCGTCAAGCTCGCCGAAATTCATGGCGCAGATACGTTTCATCGATTTCCTCTATGACACCTACTGCTAAGATCTGCAAGAGGATTAATAAGATCAGGGGCCGTTACGCTAATCATTATACCCCCACACTCAACTTAGACAGTTCCTTGGAGAATGACAGCCTGGCGCTCAGCAATGCTTTTGCTGACCATTTCCGCGCCGTCAGCCGTTACGATAAGGCTTTTCAATCCTACAAATCAAAGGAAGAATCTCATTCTCTCAACTTCACAACAAAATCTAACCTTCCGTATTTCGCTTGATTCAGCATCTATGAGCTGCAAAGCGCTTTGTCCATTTGCAGATCTACTTTCCCTGGCCTTGATGATATCCATTTCGACATGATTCGGCACCTACATCCACACTCTACTCTCTTCTTGCTTGATTTGTACAACCTTATATGGGTGAAGGGTTTTTACCCAAGTCTTGACCATATTTTTCGATATTGAGAAAGCCTACGACACAACATGGAGATACGGCATCTTGAAGCAGTTATATGTCTGGGGGATGAGAGGCCTTTTACCTTCATTTATTCAAAGTTTTTTAGCATCTTGATCCTTCAAGGTACGTGTTGGAGACACATACTCTGACCTGCAACCCCAAGAGGAGGGAGTTCCTCAGGGCAGTGTTTTAAGTGTCTTATGTTTTATAATTGCCATCAATGATATTATTTCGTCTCTCCCAGAAGGAGTATCGGCAACTGTTTGTCGATGATTTAGCACTATACTGTTCCTTACCTCGCCTTCCATCAGCAGCGCGTTGGCTACAACTAGCGGTCGATGCTGTATCCAAAAGAGCACAACTTAAGGGATTCCGCTTTTCCATGACCAAAACCAAAGCAATGTATTTCCACCGAGACAGGGGGGTTCTTGTTCCGCCATCTATCTCCCTACAAGGCGAAGATATAGAGTTTGTCTCCGAGTTTCGGTTCCTTGGCGTAACTCTCAATCCAAAGTTATCCTGGTTACCACACCTACGCCGACTTCGAACAGGCTGTCTGCGGGCTCTAGACATTTTGAAAGTCCTCTCACACACTTCGTGGGGCAGTGACCGACAAACATTGTAGACATTATACACAGCCCTCGTTCAATCCAAATTGGATTATGGCTGTCAAATTTACTCATCGGCTTCCCCTTCAGCCCTTAAAATGCTGAACCCCATTCAAAACCTTGGATTTCGCCTTTCTAGTGGACCTTTCCGTACTTCTCCTGTCAACAGCCTTTACTGCGAGAGTGGGGTACTCCGTTTGCCCTACCATAGACTTCAAATTTGCATGCAATACCTGTGCCGAGTACAGCAAGCCCCTGTATCAGAGGTCTACAGATGCCTGTATGCTGCCGAATCAACGGTGGCATATGATAAGTTGCCATCTTTACCCCGCCCTTTGAACCTTCGCATAGGAGATCATCTCTCTAACCTGAGTGCTCCAAGGGTCCTTACCCTTCCATCCTTACTGACCCCTAGTTGGCATGCTCCTCTCCCCACAGTATGTACCAACATGTGGAGCCTAGAGAAGTCCTCCATGGACCCTCGCATCATTAAAAGCCTGTTCTTAGAGCACTCGATCTCCCACAAACAATGCTGCCCACTATACATGGATGGCTCTAAGTCGGACGGTGGCGTGGGCGCCGCAGCCATCTAACTCTATCTTTGCCACCAGCAGCATCCATTTTTAATGCTGAACTTTCAGCAATCCTTTTAGCCTTTTGACTCATCCATATTTTACCTTTTAGTGATTTTGTCATTTTTTTTCCGACTCAAGGATTGTCTTATAGTCAATTAGATCTTTTAATGCGTCCCATCCCCTGGTCACAGAAATTTGCAACTGGCTGATCCAAAATGCATCCCGATATAGAATTATTTTTTGCTGGGTCCCTGGGCATGTGGGGGTCCTGGGCAATGAGAAGGCTGATCGGCTGGCCCGCTCAGCACATTCTATGTCCCCTGAGAACTCGGCTCTGCCTTTTAGGGACTACTTCCCTTCAATAAGAAAGTATATTTTTCAACTGTGGCAGAATGAATGGGATGACTGTTCATCATCCAAACTATACAAAATAAAAAATTCTATTCGCTCTTGGCCCTCGAGTCATCATAGAATGCGGTCGTTGGAGGTGGCCCTTTGCCGAGTTCGCATTCGGGTGATGCCCATATCAGCCCTTGCTGTCATTTTTGCGGTGGGGACCAATCGGTTGCCCACCTTTTATTGGATTGTAGTCATTTTACCATTCTCCGGTTGTCCTGTTTCCCCGACCCTTTTAACTATTCCTCAACATACCCGTCTTCGATTCATATTGGCGGAGGAATCTTTTAACCCGTCATTTTTTAAATTTTTGTCATAAAGTGGTCTCCTCCACCTTTTATAGATGATATTTCTCGTTTCACCCTAGCGGCCATATAGAATCCACTTGGATTGGGCACCAACCCATCGATAACTTATCTTAAAATCTTAAATCTTCTACCATTTGCCGACTTCTTTATTTCCTACTTTTATCAGATTGTTGATTCTATGTATGGCTGAAGGAGCTCTCTCCAGCCAAATAGATCAGGAAGAAGACATCCCACACTTTTCTCTGATCATTAACAGTATGCCCTTGGTGCTCCTGAAAAATGTTCTTGCTACATTATATGTGGATGACTTTTCTATCTCTTTTGGTGCTCCGTAGACTCCAAGTGGTTATCATATGCTGTAGCACCAGTTCAGATCCCCTGCTAAACTAGGTCCACATTGGGATAGGCATCCAACAGTGCAAATTGGTGTGGTAAGCAATAACAATATGTACACTTTTTAATTGGATTCGTCTCTTCCAACACCATTTCACCAGATATTGACCCAGAAGAAACACACACACACTCACAGAATGGTTACCCTGGAAAGTTCCTGAGGTGGTGGTCTCTCCAAACTCAATACCAACAAACACCACAGGCTTGAAAAACACACTGTCAGATGCACTCACATAGAACCAGAAAAAGATAAACACACACCTCACGTGCCCAACACTTGATACTTTAGATCAAACTTACTGGTACACAGAGTTCATCGAGGTCGTGTGCCAAGGAGTTGTACCCCACCCATCTCCAAATTTTGGATAATGAGTTTTCTTTCTTTCTCCAGGTGGCCCATTTCAAGGATTACATACCATCTGCCTTTCCTCATGGGAATGATATAATTTTGGATGCTGAGGTTCTCCTCATAGATACAAAAACCGGCCTCCCACTCCCGTTTGGAACCCTTGGAAAACACAAGGTGAGTTGAGGATGCTATTTATCTATCCTATCAGCTTAGTATCATAAAATACAACTGTGCTTGTATCATGCGTGAACTAGAGAGGATGAATTGAATGTTTCCTCTATAAAAACACCTTGTATGCTTTAATGGCCTTGGATCGTTTTGTGATTCACTGATCCCAACCTGACTTAGGGCAGCCTTTTATTTCCCATTCTTTTCTTTTTTCATCCTATGTCATTTACTTTGTTGACCCCAGCTCATTTTGAAGTGCTCTGCCAGTAAAGTGGGTATGTTTGTTTTATAGCGCTTTGGTTCAGTGGGTTTAGGAGTAGGTTATTGGGTAGAGAAGGGGCGGTGAGAAATAGTGGTGTAAGAGGCATGGTAATTTACTGCAGGACTCTGTGCTTATCATGTTTAGGTGGTCTTCGATTGGGAGGATTTTTGTTTGTGTGGAGATGGTGTATTGGGGGTGGTTTTTGTTTTGCAGGCAGTTGCGATGCAGAGGACGCTATTTTCTATCTTGCGTGGGTGTCTGTTTAGTGTTGTTCAAACTGAACTATCAATAGGATTATGTTTCTTTGTGCTGTCCAAAGTTGGTGTTTGTTACTGTTTAGAGATGGTTTTATGTGTTGCGTGAAGGTCATGTGTGGGTCTAGGTCGACACCCAGAAGTGTGGTTATAGTTGAGTGGGAGAAGTTGGCTGTGGAGCAATAGTTAGAGGGTGACTTGATTTTGGGGTGAACTAGTTTTGTAGGAGCTGTGGGTAAAGAGTTGGATTGGGCCATTTGTTGGAGGACTTGGCCATGTCCATTGGTGTGAAAATTTGCTATCAATTTTTTCTCATTGGTGTTTTATTTGGTATCCATTATTTTTGTCTGCGGATAAGGCATGGGATGGAGTCAAAGGCTTTGCTGATGTCTGTTGTGGCCATGGCTGTATTGACGGTGAGAGTTTTGGTTGATGCCCTCTTAATATATTTAGGATGGTTAATAGTGTTGTTGTGGTGTGTTTTTCTCTGAATCCATGTTAGATTTGAGAGGGGAGGGAATGGGTTTGAAGTGTGTCAATGCCAAATGTTTAGTGAGAATGGCTACTCTAGTATTACCATTTACTCATCTCCACATCTATTCATCCGATAAAAGCAGGTTCGAGTTCTTTTATAACGTCTATTCTTGGCAGTTTATACTATGCCTTTTACAGCCCCAGGTTTCAGAATCGATCAGATTTGTTATTATTGACATCCTTTGCCTCTTTATTTTCCCACCATTGCTGTTCTATTTATCACCATGCCCTCCATCTCATTCTGCACTGAGGCAAAATCCAATCTATGGTTCACCAGCTAAAAACTGTGCTCTGTAGCACCACCAGAGGTTATTTTTATTCTCCTGAAAATCATTACTATCTGTATAGACTTTACTTTTACGTGTTCAGCCCCCCACCCCACCCAGACCCTTTGAAGGCTACCATATTCCCATGATGTGTTCAAAGGCCATTAAGGTTGAAGATGATGTGGGTGATGATTGCATGTTTGAGGTTCAAGCACTCAAGGAGAAGGTGTTTGGTGGTTTCAGGTTGTTGGTTGCATCTGATGCCTCGGCGTTTGTACTGTTAGGAGTAATGGGGAATGGCGTGAGAGGGTCACTGAGATTGTTGTTTTGTGGTAAGAGTATTCAGGTGCTTTTGGGTGATGGTGTGAATTTTCTTTAGGCTTCTCCAGTGTTGTGATGAGTTTGTCTTGTTGTTTATTGTACTTATTGCTTTCAGTTATCAGATTGTTTTTTGAGATTAGGTTATTCTTGTGTGTGTTTATGTGTTGTACAAGGCTTGTGTGGAGGCTCTTTTTTTTATTTTATAAAGTCTATTTCTTGTGAAGTTGGAGTTGTAAAATCTTCTCTTTGAGGAATTAATTGTTTGCTTGCTTGAGTAGTGTGTGTATAAAGATCCAGGAGAGTTGTGCATCCAGACCCTTGCTCACTCTCCTATTAGTTTACTTGGCTATATACCATTGGAAAAACAGATTCTGTTTTGAGTGAAGTGAAGCCACATTGAGTGTAGTTTGTTGCTAGATAGAGCAACAATGAGGGTTGCCTTTAAGGCAGTGGTCATACCCTATATATACCTGTGATTTGGATCCCACATTTAACTGTAGGTTTCCACTTAGGAATAAAAGACATCAGTGGTAATTATTTTTTGCTAATTTGATTGTTTCTTCTTTTTTTTCAGAAAGAAGCATTCAAAGATGCGAATGTCTGTCTGTTCGTTTTTGATTGCATTCACTTCAACGGCGTTAATCTCATGGACAAGTAAGGGAAAGCACAAATATACCTTTTTTTCTCTCACTATATTATTTTTCCTAGATGTTAGTTGCTATCAGTGACTAGGACTAGTATACTTGTCCTAGTTTCCCTTCTCTCTGTCGCTCTATATTATTACAAAACCTTTCATAATTCCCCGTGTCAAAGAGAGAAGTTACCCATTTCCCCTAGAACCCAACGTCTACCCGTGGCGCCTGGAAAGATGCACCTGCACGGCCAGACAGTCCCAAGGGAGCAACGAAGGTTCGCACGCTCGGCTGTCCCTGGCTGGGTTCTCTTTATCTTCTTGTCTGATCAATGCCAGACCCACGACGCCAAGGACCTTTGCGCAAAGCTGTGAGGCCGCCGAGACTATCCACCCCCCTGGCGCGCCAAGTCTCTAGAGATCCCCCCATCTCCCTTTTGGGGGGACAGCTTTGCACAAAGGTCCTTGGCGCCGGAAGTGGGTCGCCGAGGCAGTATAAATACTTCGAGAAAAGCTTTGAGAAAGCACTACAATACAGCCCCGTCTTGGTTAGCAATCATATACAGTCTCATACACCCTGCTTCGCCTCCCAACGGCTTCCAGCTTCGAACGTGACGCGTCATCTCTACCCGCCCTTGCTCGTATCTAAGGCCAAAGTTCCCGCCGACAGACGATAGAATGGACAGGCATCTATCACTCGGTTATCGACTTCGTTCAACGACTGGAGTACTCCCTCGCTCATTTCTCGTCCATTTGTTGTGTGTTGATGGTAGCTAATTCCAGGAAGTTGTCCATTTTTGTTCCGGCGCACGCAATAAAATGTTACAACTGAAACCTTGAGAAGAAACGCCCTGCCATGCTCAGTAGGACCGCAGGAAGGTACCCTGCCGAGTGTTCAACTTTATATAGAAGAGCAGCACATCCTCCCAGCTCTAGTGCCTGCAAGAATGGACTTGACCACAGAAGGAATTTCCTCCCAGGGTTCAGGTCCAGGGAAGCTGGTGCATTACCCCGCTCCCTGTATGTACCATTTCATTACTACTGCCATTTTCATTGGACCCATCTTTTACTGGCCTCCTTTTGAACTTGTCCCTGGCTTGGTTTCGACTGTGATGACCCCTACCTCTCTGAGGCCTGTCACTCCGGTCTGCTTAACACACCCTTGGTCTGAGGTTCCCAAGGACTAGCGGTGAAGATGTATACTGCCCATCATAGCGGCATCAGCCTCATTCGCCCAATCCCTTTTTGGGGCCAGAGTAGGGAGGCTGCAGCTTGGGGCAGCAAATTAAAATTTCCCAGTCATGATCATGAGTGGCTATATTCCCTTTGACAAAATATTCGCCTTACCTTGATATTGGAACTCCCTGTCCCCTGTGGTTTCTCAGGGGCTCCTCCAAGACTCTCTTAGTAGAGAAGGCCGTTTCTCACTCCTTTGTTGATAGTTTGCCCTCTTACTCCCTTGTGGAGAGTTTCTTCTGGGCAATAGATCCCCCCTCTATGCTTTCTCAGGGGCCTGTCAAGAACACACCGGGACAACTCTGATGGGAACAGGTGAACCACCTCAACACACTTGAGGGGTAAGCATAGGCAACGTCCCCTGGCAATGCCAAGACACTTCATCTGCCTGAGGTTTGTGACTGATGGGATGCAATGCCCCTGTCCCCATTTTTTTTTCAATGGAGGTCGGCATACAGGCCATAGACACTTTTGAGTTCACTGTCAGGATGTCTTAACACATCGGTGTGGGATGGCATCTTGGAAGTCCCAGAGGTGCCCCCGCCCCATATGGCAGGTTCTTCCCTATGGGTGAACTTCAACTAGGTCGGTGATTCCCTCTTCCAGCCAGTACGGCGAGTACGGCGACCTATGTCCAAGTAGGAAGTTGCCAGATGGGCTCCTAAAATTAAAAAACGAACCCCAAAATGGACAGGTACACGTGCCATTTCAGAATACAACCAGGCCTAGACCAGCCCATCCTACCCTAAGGATCCCCGAGGTGGAGAAACCCAGACTAAATTGACCTAAGCTACAGATAAGGGGGAGTGGGGGGCTCATAGAAAAACTACCTGGCTTTTGGGGGCCCACTGGATTTGAATACTTCCTAATTATAAAGTCCAATAATGGTAGCATGTTCCATTAGAGAGTGGCTTTATCTAGGTTGATTGGGAGAGAACTGAAGATCACTCGTTTCTTGGACAGAATCCTTTTTGTGAATGCTGCAGATCCTTCACAGGCGGCCATTATTTGTGCTCTTCAGGCACTCAATGACGCCTGTGCATGTAAAGGTTCCACAAGGGAACGTGTGGACGACTCATTAGAAAGCATCACCAAAGAGCCGTTTATCATTAAAGGATCCCCGTATGTGTGTGTGAAAGCTCATATCGCTACCGCATGAAGGCATTTGTGCCACTGTCACGGTGGTGCTGCTACTGCCACCGCTTCAGCCACACGATTTTCATGTAAGTTTGCAAAGTAGCCTTTACCCAGTCTAAGTGAATTACTAAAAAAAAAACTACACGTCTTTATTGTCTACATTCACATGTGTAAATTGCTGAGAGCCACCTTGTTTCCTCAAAGCAATGTGGCATATGTGTCTCCTGGAGAATGAGCTCCTATCTTTGCAGGCTGCTGACTGACTCTTTTCACAAGGATAAAGACTTTGTCTTGTCACTACCTGGGACAGGGTTTGCCACCCAAGTAAAAAAGGTACCATCTACTCCTTCCCCCCACTGAATGGTCGCAAAAGCAATAGCACTACAATAGCCCCCTTGCCCCAACTCCATTAATCCTTTTCTTTTGACTACCCCCCACTTTATCTGCAATACTGTATGTCCCAACTGGTAGTTACAAAACATGTACTTATATAAAAAGGGTTTGATAATTGTTGCAATAATTCCCAAGAAGTCTTTGTTAATAGTGATTTTAAACGCAATTGTTGGGTTTTGGCAGACCGATTATTGAGAGGCGGAAGAGGTTAGAGAAGAATATGGTGGAGATCAAGAACAGAGTGGTTCTGTCTGAGATGCAAGAGGTACATGACCCCACCCACCTTCAGAAGATGATCCAGAAGGTTCTGAAACAAGGGTTGGAAGGACTCGTGCTCAAGGACCTGAAGGTAAGCTAGTGAGTTGATTTAGGTAAGGGAGAAGTAGTTCCTCTCATACTTCATGGGCAAGCTCTCAGGGGGGGGGAGGGGGGTCTATCAAAATACTTAAATATTTAGACATAGAAAGGTGACAGATGCTCAAGACATATGCTTGAACAAAAAATACTGATTTTTTTTCTTTTGGCAGAGCACTTATGAGCCTGGTAAGCGCCATTGGCTAAAGGTGAAAAAGGACTACTTACAGGACGGTGCCATGGCAGATTCGGCGGATCTCGTTGTGTTAGGTGCCTGGTACGGCACAGGCAAAAAGGGTGAGTGGTTCTTTGTCGTGTTCGTGCCTTTGTTTATTTGCACCTGGATGGAATCGGAGAAATTAAGATTTTGTACCCCTTCCCCCTACTATTTCTAACACCAGCCTTTGGGTTTGCCCCTTATTTTTCCTTCTGTGCTAGTAAAGAAGAATGTGCTACTATGGAATGTATTTGTTGTGAAAGATCTAAGAGGTATGAGTATGGAACTATCTGATCACATAGCTGGGAAGATGCAAGGAAAGAGGAATCAGAAGTAAAAGGTTATTGAATGAGAAAGGGAAGAGGATGTCAGAAAACTTGAGTAGAAGAGAGGAAATAAGTGCGATCATGGAGATAGAGCAAATGTGTAACAAACTTCAAAACGTTTTAGGTAGTGCAAGGGTTATGTTTGGGGCACAGAACTGGAAAGATGAAGCAAAATACTGAATGGTCAAATGACATTGTAAAGCATTAGGTGGAAAGCAAAAAGGGGGCATACATGCAGATGAAAAGAAAGGAGAAACAATTGAGTAAACACAGTAAGGAAAGCAACACATGATGCATTTAGGCAAAGGATGAATGAGGATCCACATGGGAAAAGGAAGCCATTGTGGAAAGAAGTGAGAAAGGTGAGAAAAGAAGAGAAGAGCCTTGTGAACGTCGAGGACAAGAATGGTGGGAATGAAGTCAAAAGTAGATGGCAAGAATAATTTGATAAATTGTATAATGTGAGTATGTAAGATAATGCAAGTGTAAATAGGATTGTCTTTGTGGGTGTAAATCTAGTGCTGCATTGGGGTATGGAAGAGATATGCATGTAAGAAGTTTGAAAAGATGGTAAGGCAGCTGACATAGATGATAGTCACCGAGTTCCCCAAAAGTGGTGGTTCCTGTGTTATGAAATGGGTCAAGTAGCTGTAAGGCATTTGAAAGTGTATGGGAAAAATCTGATTGGGTTTATACAATGGATAACTAAGAGATTGATAGGGGATGGCAAGGGGTTTAGAGTGCATAAGAAGTGTGGATGAGGTATTTGCAGAGATAGCTTGCTGAAAAGACAAGGGAGAAGAGAGGTGAAGTGTATGGTGGGTTCATGGGTCTGGAGAAAATTTAGGAGCGTGTAGAGAAGCATTGCGGTAAGGGCTAAAAATGTGGTGAACTATTAGATGGTGTGAAGAGTACTTATGTTGGAAGCAAGGCGTGATTTAGAGTGAAAGTTGGAGTGGGTGGCTTGACATATGTGAGGGTGTAAAACAAAATTCTTAGATGTTGCCATGGCTGTTTAATATTTTTTTGGATGGTATACTGTGAGAAGTATGTATGGGAATGATGGAAGTGGTTGTGAGGTTGATGAGAGATGGATTCTGTCTATGTTGGTATAGGCCAATGATTTAGTGTTGCTTGTAGTTTTAGACAGTTGTTGTGAGAGGAAGGAAATAAGAGTGAATACTGAAAAGAGTAAGGCAATGGTATTTTGGGGTGAGAATGGGGTGGGTTGTAATATCAGTGTGTATTGTCTCCCTTGAAAGAGTGAGAAGTTTTAGGTAGCTAGGATGCATTGCTGTTGTTCTTCAGGCTCTCTGGCCGAACAGCCCCTAGTTCCCGAAAAGGTTGTGGGTTTGACAGGGGCTTTCTCACAATTTCCACATGAAGTGTATATTATGTTGATGGTGTGTGTGGTTGTGTGTAATGCAGTTTTCTGTGTTGTACCCCTCAGAAACATCTACAATAAAATTATCCAACTTCTTCTGATAGCTCCTGAGGGCTGGCTTGAGGGTGTCTACTCTGCAGCCTAGCCGGGTGGACTCTGTCTTCAGAGGGGGGGGGGGGGTTGGATTTGCAAGGGTGCATGGTAAGTGATAGTGGTACAGTCAAAGTAGATTGTGACTACTAGGTTTTAAATGTTAAGAAAGTCTTGGGCGTTTGGAGGGTTTGAATCTGGAATGTGTCAGGAAGCTGCATGAGAGGTTGCTGGTGTTAAGGTGGATGTATGGGAGTGATACTATGGTATGGAAGGAGAAGAAAAAATCTCGAGTGAAATTAGCACAAATGGGAGCGCCTGTCTGAGGTGTTTATTAGGGTGATGACTTTTTGACTTTTTTTTATCAAAAATTATTTCCTGTAGCACGAATGAATGAACTTTTGCCTATTAATGACAAAAATTACTTTTATTCCATTGAAATATTGAAAAAGGTCACGGACATCAAACAGACTTGTGTAATAATTTATGTACCATAGAATTGTATAGAATTTTCCAGAAAATCATTACATCATCGCTTAGGTGATTTCTGTAGAGTTCCCGAATTTTCTTCAGCCATTTCGTGTGCGGTATATAAGCAAGATGTTTAAAGCGGGTAGTTACTAGTTCAGTTTTAACGGCGTTGATATTATAATTGTTGTGTATTCTCCAGCGTTTATTGTAAAGAGATCCTGGTATTATTTTTATTTGGTAAGCTACATTCAACACTCTCACTAATTATATAATATAATAGCATATAATATTTTATTAGTGTCTGCCTTCTCTCTTATTTTTTATAATTGTAATTTGCTCTTTTTTTAATAAAAGATATAAAAGCTCAATAAGTTTCTTTAATTTGTTACCTATTTAATATTTAGGTTTATTTTCTATTTGTTGCTGAGTACAAAACATGTCATTCAAGAAGAGCTTTTTTTAACATGGAGAAGAACAAGAAAAACTGAACAAATAACTTAAGTGAACAGAGTCGCATGCCCCTGAAAATCCACATCGTTGGACGCTTCAAATTCCTTGAATCCACAGCCAAAGAATGGAGGGAGAGGATCGGCCTAATTGTTGTGGAGCTAAAAGCCCTATGGAGCAAAACATTGAACTTCCCGCATGTATCTGATCAAGCCATTTGTGCAAAACTAGAAAACCTTCTGAAAGACTATGAGTACTGCAGAAAGAAACAAAACTTTAATTCTTTGAATGAACTGTTTGACGTGACCAAGGTGAAAGGCAACAGCAAATTTTGACCAAAGGCCAGGTTGGTTATTCCACAGGTAAACCTGCTAGTGCCAAGACCATCCACCCAGCCAAGCGAAACAAGGCAATGGAAGCCACTGTGTCCCCACTTTCCAGCTCAGCACCACCTGATTGTTTCAAAACTAGCACAGACTCATCCAATAACAGCGAAGACAGTTCTTGGGAGGATGAGAAGGCAGCATCAACGAGGAAAAGGAAGCATAACCCAACAGGCTTAGCAAAACTCCTTGCTACAAGCTCAAAGCCTTCGCCCCACAGAGCAGCAAAGGTATGTCGCCAGCTTTCTGGTGAGGGCATTGAAATCCCAACCCCATATCAGTCAGCAATCCACAAGGCTATCTACACGAGAGCTGCTCAGGTGAAGAAGCACTTGGTGCGCACGCTTCATCTGGAAAAGTGGAGCTTACACTTTGATGGCAAACGCATTGAGGACTTTGAATATCAGGTTGTGGTCCTCAAGAATGAAGCGAAAGAAATAAAGTTAGCTGCGCTCAAATTGAAGGATGGGAAAGCTGTAACAATTACAAAAGGGCTCCAGGATGTGTTAGAGGAGTTCAACTTGTGGGGATCAATTGTTATGCTTGTCGTCGACACAACAATCGTGAATACCGGCAAAAAGACAGGCGCTGTTGTTCGAAGATAAAGGTCACCCCAAATCCAAGTTCATCAGTTGCCAGCACCATGTCCTGGATCGGATTCTTCGCGTTGTCATGGACGATGAGCTCCATGGGTCGACTAAATCACCAAACATAGAGTACTTCTTTGTGCAGGATTTGATGAGCAATTATGATAAATTGAAAGCAGGCTTCAGCAATAGTAAAACTGAGATTAAGGAAACAGGCGGCTGGAGAGACGACATGAAGTTTCTCTATCACCTCAAGCGTGTCTTCCATCACTTGACTGAGATGAATGAGGTCTCCTTTGTAAAGTTTCAAAAGATCCCAAACATCAGCAATGCAAGTTGGAACTCTCGTGCCATTCTAGCCCTTCTTGCGTTCATTCTGATGCTTGACACCCAGAGCAGGCTGCGTAAAATCTGTTCATTCATTTCTTACTCATGGGCTGACCATTGGTTCAGCACCCACTTGTTCTGCGCTGAAGATTTTTATGAACTATCTGCAGCTCTGAATGAATACCCGACAGGTCTCAAATGCTTGAAAAACCCACTGGAAAACGGATGAATCTCCAATCAATATTTCCCGAAGCAACCAGTGCTGTGAGCGTGTGGTCAAAGTTATGCAAAACTTGCACGGGTCCTGCCGCAACAAGGACAACCTATCACTGAGATTCATCCTGTCTAATGACATTATTGTAACTAATTTACTTCCTTGCGTGTTTGATGACCCTATATAATGTTATATATATGTGACTCATAATCTTGTGTTCAATCTTGTATGTGCTGCCAGTGACTTCAAAAACTGGACAAAAAAGCTGACAAATAAAATTTCTAATCATTTTGTGCGTAAGGTTTTTTATCAAATCACCTTGAAAGTAAGATTTTATATAATCTTTAATTAAAGCTCATCAAATTATGACACAGGGATACGAGGTTGTAAAAAAGTCATCACCCTAGTGTTTATGGTATGAATGTGGTTGTAACCAAGTGTTCTGAGGTGGTATGTGCATGCAAGAAGAATGGATTGATTATAGTAAGGTTGGAAAACTGTATAAAAGGTCATTTGATTATGTGAATTGAGTGTTTGAGAGAGAAGGAGCTAACTGGGGAGGGAGTGAATGATAGGCCTGCATGAAGTGGCCTGCTATGGGGTCTTGTGCTCTGAGATGAACCAGCACTGCCTCTGACTCTTAAGAGATGCGACAGCATGTAGCACTTGATCACTATGAAGGGCCAATTTGGGTGGCCTACTGCTTAATCAGGCATAAAAGAAGGTGGAGGGAAGAGGAGTGTTTTAGTGGCGCTGAGGTGCACCAACCCCTCTGTGTCAGGAAAGTGGTTGAAGTCTTGAATTTTTTTTTCTCTTTATCCTTTGCCTTTTTTCTTCTTGTATTTCCATTCCCCGGTGAGTGTGTACTCGTTCTCATAAATATGCCAACTTCCTTTCTGTCCTTTTTTAACTCAAGTCAGGCCACCCCCACTTAACTCCACCCACCCGCCACTCCATTATACTACGACAATACAAACACAGAATAAACCTTGCCCCGACACCAACATGCTCTAGATGTAACCAAAGCCCAATCAACATCACACATCTACTTATAGACTGCCCAAATCTCTCTCAATATTTCCTCCTTTAGGGACTGTAAGTAGGGTGACTTTTGCCCTAGGAGACAGTTACCAGATGAGCTCTTAAAATTAAAAAAAAAAGAAAAAAAAAGTGTGTTCCTGGAAGTTTAATGTGCACGCTCCAAACCTGGACCTGAGGGTTGATGTATTATAGCAATCCTCAACTTGATGGGTTTCTGTTCCTTCTTTTCCTGTGTTCCTTTCCCACTTTTCACTTTGCACTATGACCCTATCAAGGGGAAATGATGCTACCCACTTCGAGTGAATACGCCAGTTAAGTATGGTCAGTTGTTGGATGGGAGGCCTATTTGGACAACTATTTTGAAAGGTTAAATATTAAATGGAGCTAGACTTGAGTGAGCCTACTAGTTTTTGATGACTAGTCCCGGATTGGTTCAGTGCCATTCAGGCACCAACATACCTTAAAACACCATCTTATAATTTCCTTACATCGGTTGTCTGGTGGAGTATGGGTGGCATGCTGCAGCTGACATTCTGGAAGATTGCATGCCCACCTGGCCTCGATGTCTATAAAAGGATCTGCAGCTCTCTCTTCCACACATTTCCTCTTTCTCTACGGATCTCTCCTTACAAACCCTGTTAACTACTAATCCTCGCAAAATGAAGTGGCCTCAAGTTCCTGCATTTTCAGAAGTGCTTGAAAAGTTCTGAGTCCTGAGTTGATGGGGGAAATTTAAATGTTTGTTGTAGTTTTTTTCTTTATTCTTTCAAGGGGGAATAATGTCCATATTTCTGATGGGTTGCTTCGACACGTATCTCAAGAAGTGGCTCACAGTGACCAAGGTAATTAAAAGGTCTTGTTTACTCCATTCCCTCTCCTTCAAAGGGGTGATTTGGTCTTCCTGAGTTTTTTTTTGGGGGGGGGGGTATGGGGGAGGTGGGTCTCCACATGATGCCAGTGTGTGTTTCCTTCTTACTTTTTGGCTTGGTGTGGGTTTTTTTTTATAAATCTAGTCTAGTATTAGGCCCCAACTTTCGATAGGCCTCATTTCTTAATTTTCTGCAAGGATTGAATGAAACTTTGGTGATAACTAGTTTATTGTGTTTACAAACATCATACCAAAACATGAGAGCCTTTGGACTTTTCTTATTTATTCAGGAGCACGTGATCGAGATGACCTCCATTTAGCTCTGTGTATTTCTTGAAGGGCAGCACAAAGTTGTCCATGACGTCCTTACAAACTGAGCGACTAATGGCTCTGATCTCCTTCCTGATGGCTTCCTTGAGTTCCGCGATGGTCTTGGGTCTCCCGGAGTACACTCTGTCTTTAAGGTAGCCCCAGAGAAAGAAATCTAGGGGGCTAAGGTCTTGGCTGTGAGGTGCTCACTCAAAATCAGTCATGAGACTGATCACACAGCCACCAAAGTTTTCTTTCAGCCAATCCTGGGGCAGGTTTGAGGTGTGAAAGCTTGCTGCATCTTGCTGAAACCAGGACTTCCCTATTAGCGACGGGAACAGGGTCTGCAGCTCGCTCTTGAAGGTTTTGAGGACTTCAACATACCTCTTCTTGGTCACTGTCGCGGCAGATTCGTCAAAGAAGAATGGTCCGATGATGCCTCTGGCTGAGATTGCACTCCATACCGTGCACTTAGGGGAGTGTAAGGGCTTGGTGGCTACCTCATTTGGTCTGGAGGTTTCCCAGAAGACATTTGTCTTAGAGTTTACCTTTCCTTCAAGATGGAAGTGAGCTTCATCTGAGGTCCAAAGGAGGTTAAGGAAAGTTGGAGTCTCCTGAATCTTCTTCAATATCTTTACTGCCATAGCCTTTCTCTGCTCCTTGTCTGAGGCTCTAAGGGTCTGCTTCGTCTGTATTCTGTATGGGTACCCCGTAAGGGGCACGCGATGTGCCTTCCTGGCTGCCCGGCTGACGGGACTCAGCAGCACCCCGTCCGACCCCAGCTTAGCCTCTTCTCCTTCCTTCAGACACGTGTGTTTCCGCCCTGTTTCCTCACTTTTCATATAACCTCTCCCACAACTTTCTCTGGTCAGCCTCTAATTTCACAGGATAGATGCTGACCTTTCTCAGCCAACTATCCCGGATCAGGGCTGAGGGGGGAGAGGGGACAATGTTGCCTCACCCCTGAGCTCCATTTTGGGATGGTGGGTTTTTAAATAACCTGCTTTATACCCACCCACATCTTGCTCACCTCCTCTTTCTTTCTACTTTCAAACCCTATACATTTTACGCCGTGTCCAAGGTGGAGCCACCAGAGACAGGAGGGGTGACCTTGAATGGCGGCACCTGGTTTTGTCAGCCCTGTACGCACCCCTTGCAGGGTCGGCTACGTCGAGGGGTGATGAGCGATTGCTTTGCGTAAAAAAAAAATAGGGTCACCATGCCCAATGATGATACCCCAAAAAATCCCCTCAATTTTCCCTTTCCATCGTCGGAGCCACCCTCGGACATCTCCACATAAAAAAATGGACCTTCCCCCCCCTCCTGTGCTCTCGCATGGGACCCTCCAAATCTCTCTAACCGGCTTACTTCTCTCCTTCACCTACAGGTGTAGGTGACCCCAGTCACCCCTTTGTCTGGAGGTGCTTTCGGGCACCTCCCTTTTCCCAGCGGCAGTGCCCCATTTACTTTCCAAAGGGACTGCCAAGAAAGCCACCAGGCAGCCCATAGCCGACCACTCCCCATTGAAGCGGCTTGGTAGGGCAAACCTGCTTGGGAATCCAGGCCCCATCAGTCACTTCCCTCAAAAGACCTGCTGCTGAGAATATTGAACCTTGCCAGGGTCAAGGCCCGTGCCTCCCCAGACTCGACTTGTGACAGCGCTGCCAATGGGACCTGTGATGTCCTGGGGAGAGGGGGCAACTGGAGGCTCCCCTGAGATAGACATGGTCCTTGAGGCAACCCAGCCTCATGGTAGGGCCTTCCATGGGAGCAAATCTGGGCTCGGCGCCAAGCACCGAACTTGAGTCCGCCCCTATGCTAGGGTTTCCAAGGCAGTACAAGGAAGGGAGGGATCTCCTCCGACGGGTGTCCCTGCTACTGCCAGGACCTTCTCCATTTCGGAGAAGGTCCATCTGGCCTGGGGGCGCCTGTCGGCAGAGGGGAGAAGCAGGTTCATTTCCCGCCCTCCTCTCGTAAAAATAAAAAAGAGGGGGGGGGGGCTCCCCTCCATCCGCGGGGGCTGCGGGGACAGATAGGTATGCTGCCACTTTGGTAAGCGACCAAGCCAAGATTGGCACATCCGGCCCCCCTTAGTCAGGTATGGAGCCACTGACTAAGATGAAAAGTGCTAGCATGCAGAGCGGAGCCTCAATTACATCGGGGCCCCTCATTCAGAGATTACCCGGCGTTTTCGAGCCCGCTGGCTTCAAACACTTCCTCGTTATTCGCTCCACTGATGGCGCCATGTTGGCTAAGGGTAACATGATCCATCAGAGGAGAGCTTTAGCTAGTGTAATTTTGGCGAATGTGCAAATCCCTCTGAACTGGCCATAATTAGTGCCCTTCGTATACTTGATGGCACGCCTGTGAGTGTGACGCCACACTCTACCATTAACTTCGTGAAAGGACTAGTTTATGCAAGGGAACTTGTGGACTACTCCATGGAGGACATCACCTTAGAGCTGGCTGACCATGGGGCAGTCAAGGTCAGACGTGTGATGAGAAAACAGGGAGGGGCCTCGAGACCAACCCCTACACTCTTCGTCACATTCGACTGTGACAAGCTCCCTTAGTCGGTGCGTGCCAGTTGGTATCGCTACCGCGTGAAGGCATTCGTGCCACTGCCGTGGAGGTGCTATTACTATCACCGCTTCGGTCATACAAATCGCTCATGTAGACTTGCAAAGTCGGGGTCACCCAAAGTCTGTGTAAATTGCTCCAAGGCCACATACGATAAGTCCAAATCGTGTGTGGCCAAGTGTGTCAATTGCGGAGAGCCGCACTCCGCTTCTTCGAAGCAATGTAGTACATATCTTCTTGGAAAGAAATCCTGACTATTCAGGCGCAGGATCGTCTCTCATTCTGCGAGGCTAAGGACTTGGTCCTGGCGCACCCGGCTGTGCCTGGGACGTCTTACGCCTCAATGCTAAGAAAGACACCCTCTGATCCTGGCCCATTCAGGCCAATGAGCACGGTTGTTTCCGCGCCCATTCGGAGCTCTTCTGCGGGTTCTACTCAACCCAGGAGCTCGCCTGTTAAAGCTGGCGGCACAAAGGGCTCACACCCAGCCCCGGCTAAAACCAGGGCTTTCCCCACCGTTACCGTTTCCCGTAAGGCGAAACGGCCACGCGCCTCCACCTAGTCGTTAGACTCACAGGAGGCAACACCCTTGAAGTTGGTCGCCAGGCCATCTTCCGGGGTTCCTAAAGCTGACCCCTGAAGGGAGGACAGCAACAAAGGAGCTTCGGCTCCTTCGCCCACGCCTAGTGGTGGGCTGGGTGGCTCGAAGACTGTGGATCCTTGAAAAGGGGCCTCCACCTGCGAAGCCCCAACGCTCGCCCAAGGTTTCGAGGCGGAGGGAGGAAAAAACTTCCATGGCGAGCCCAACCTCCCCCAATAAGTCCTCGAAGGCGACAGCCCATTGTCCGGCCAACAGCGCCCGGGGTTCTGCCTCCCGGAAGCGTACGGCCATTCCCATGAGGGTCTTCTGTTCGAAGACGGCCCCCATGTCTCCTCCGAGCTAGGCATTGATGGCATATTCCTTCAATGGAATTGCCGCGGACTTCGGGCCAACTGGGAAGAGCTGCGTAGGCTCGTCTCGTCCCGTCCCGTTCCCCGTTAGCTATTTTTCTGCAGGAGACCATGCTAGGCACGTGCCCCCTGCTATTGCTTCGTTTGCGGACACCGCCCATGGTCCGGACGATTTCTCGTACGCCATGCTTCGACACCTGGGTGAGCGAGGCATGGCCTTTCTTTAGATTTGTTCCACAGGATCTGGGTGGAGGGTCTTCTCCCAGATTCCTAGGGAATTGCTATTGTGCTCGCCTTTCGCAAACCGGGGAGAGATCACTATACTCCGGCCGGTTTCTGCCCAATCTCTCTAACCTCTTGCATGTGCAATTTGATGGAGAAATTGTTAAATGTTAGATTAGCCTTTTTTCCGGACAGTGGAGGCCATCTGTCTTCTGCACAGTGCTGCTTCCACAATTTCCACTCCACATCAATTGCTCTGCTCCGACTGAAAAATGCCGGCTGCGAGCCTTCCTTCGTAGACAGCACTATGCCATGGTGTTTTTCGATCTGAAGAAGATACCGCATGGCGATACGGTATCATGGAGACTCTCCACACGATGGAGGCGAGGGGACGCCTCTTA
This sequence comes from Ceratothoa steindachneri, assembly GCA_963969495.1. Lineage (NCBI taxonomy): Eukaryota > Metazoa > Arthropoda > Malacostraca > Isopoda > Cymothoidae > Ceratothoa > Ceratothoa steindachneri. Next base: position 21,592,340 of record OZ018329.1, read on the forward strand.
ATCTTTATATCTGAATTTTTGCGAGATCGTTGATCCACGTACGTGTGGGGGGAGCCCTCTCCTGCCTAATGGAGCAGGAAGAGGGTGTCCCGCAGGGAAGTGTCCTCAGTGTCGCATTCTTTTTCCTCAGCATCAACGGCATCACCTCGGTGCTGCCGGAAGATGTTCTCGCTACGCTCTACGTGGACAACCTTTCGATCTCTTTTGGCGCGGCCCAGATGACAACTCTGGAGCGTCGACTCCAACAGGCATTGGACCGCGTCTCTCGCTATGCCGAAGCGCACAGATTTCGGTTTTCCTTGGCTAAGACTAAGGTGGTACACTTCTGTCGCCATTCACGGCTCCACCCTGACACTGACTTGTTTCTTAATGGGGTACGCCTGGAAGTGGTTGAATCGCACCGTTTCATTGGTCTTGTATTTGAGCGAGGCCTCACCTGGGAGGCTCATATTCGCAATCTTAGGGTCTCTTGTACCCGCGCCATTGATATTCTCCGTTCCGTGACGTTCAGCGCTAAGGCGCTGATAGGGCTACTGCCTTTTATATCGAACCTTTGTTCGTTTGAAGCTCGATTACCGATGCGAGTTTTAGGTATCCGCCTCCGAGCGTGTATTGCGGAAGGTGGACTCGATACACCACACTGGCCTTCGCCTGGCGACCGGTGCCTTCCGTACTTCCCCGTACTCGGGAGATACCACTCGCTCTACGCCGTGTACAGTGCATTATTCGCCTGTACGCGCGAGCCCGGCGCCTCCCTCAATCGCCAACAGCTCTCACTTCATCCGCAGCTGATTGCCGCCGAGAGATGCCAGTCATACCCTAAGCCCTTTGGGTTTAGAGCCAGGAAACTCCTTGGAGAGCTAGGTATAGCTCTCGGGCCGGTGGCGCCCCTGGTTCTGCCCAGGGCGCCACCCTGGAAGGTACCACATTTGGCTATTTGTCACCACGCCTCTGCTCCCAAAGCTTCTACAGCGCCGAGTATTGCGTTGGACCTTTTTGGACCACACTTCGTTTTACGCTGGAACCGTGCCAGTGTATACGGATGGCTCCAAGTCCGAACAGGGGGTCGGCTTCCACGCCGTATTCCCTCTGTTTGAAGTCAGCGGGCCTCTGCGTCTGTCTTCACGGCCGAGCTGGTGGCAATACACCACTCGGTACGGGAGATTACGCGACGTGCCCGGTTCGGAGACCAGATTGTGATCTATAGCGACTCACAAAGTGCTCTGAGTGTTCTTGGGGCATTGTAATCTCCGCATCCCCTGGTTCGCGATATCCGTGCCGCCACGGTTTTGCAAGCCGGCCGGATGTCGAGATTATCTTATGCTGGGTTCCTGGACATGTAAGAATTGCGGGGAATGAGGGCGCCAAAGAGTCCGCCAGGACTCTGGATTTATAACGACTCACAAAGTGCGCTGAGTGCTCTTGAGGCATTGGAATCTCCGCATCCCCTGGTTCGCGATATCCGAGACGCCACGGTTTTGGCAACCCGGGTGCATGTGGAGATTATTTTAGGATGGGTTCCTGGGCGTGAAGGAATTGCAGGGAATGAGTGCGCCAAAGAGTCCTGCGACTTAACCAGGGTTTCGCTCTTCCTCACAGTGACTACATGGCATGAATACGGGCAGCTCTTTGGGCTGCTTGGCAAAGAAGATGGGAGACGGTCGAAGGGAATGTAAAGTTGCGTGCCATTGCGCCGCGACTGTTCCCATGGACCTACCCTCCAATGCCGCGAAGGCTTCATGTTGCTTTCTGTCATCGCCGAATTGGACGCACCGCCATTTGATGGAGCGCTCGCCTGCGCCCTACTGTGAAGACTGCATTGTCCCCCAGACTGTTTGGCACATTCTTGTTATGTCCCAGTCAGGGTGATCTCGCGCACGTTACCTCTCCTTGTCCCGGGATGGGCGGGGTCGCTACCGCCTGTCCCTTGTACTCGGGATGGGCTCGTGCACACCGACCTATGGACTTTTAGACTATTTGGAGGAGGCCAGCCTCCTTTCTCCCCTTTATTTAAATAGTTGGGTTTTTTGTTCTTTTTTCTTATTTTAGTAGGTCGCATGTTCCTGCGCCGGGCGGAGGTGACCTCTCCCTGACGCCAGCGTTTGTTTCCTGCTTATTACCTTTTTCTTTGTTTTTTTTTTATTTGTTTTTTATCATCCTCTTTTAAAGATGCCTAATTTTAGGCAATGTTGAATACGTCGACTAATGCCCAAGTAGGCAGTCGCCAGATGAGCTTTAAAAAAAAATCTATGTGTAGGCCTTTACATCCATTACTAGCACTCTCCTGCAAGTTTCACGGGATATACCGAGGGACTGACTCCGCTTGTGCACAGAGCGTTTTGGACTCTGCTGAATTTACTCTCCTGCGCTCTCGTCCTGAATGGCTTGGATGTTTGCCACTGGCTGCATTGAGGTTCTCCACTGTCCCATAGTTCTTGAAGTGGTCCACCCAATCCTGCTTCTGCTCTGGGAATGGGCTTTTTCACATTCGAACTGATGCACGAAAGTGTCCTGCACTTTCTTTCTTGAACGAGCCTGTCTTGTAATAATGTTTGACGCAGCATATTCTTTGCTGGAGCTCCCATTCAGATCTAGTTGTGTTCGCAGGCGTTGATTCTGTCATGTCCTGCAAAGTAAGGGTGATTAGTGAATAGATTAAGGATATTTCACATAAAGTATGTGCAGGCCTGTTTTGGGGGGGTCACCCTGTATTAGTCGGTTATTTTACTACTTTTTCTATTTTCTTCAAATGCACTTTCCTTCTTTCTGATTTTCCACTATATCCCTTCAATGGACGGGAGGGTTTTAAGTTTGTACCTTAAGGTGCCGGTGCTTTGTGTACAAATAGTTTAAAAATTTAAGTTTGTCATCCTTTACACTTTTCACTCTGTGTTTTCTACTTATTCATTTTCTTCCTAGATCTGTATTTCCTCGCCTCACCGACCTAGGGGGTCAAAGGTGTAGTATGGGCAACCATGCTGCATTTGGCATGGAGTACTTACATAGCTTCCCGCACCCTAATCGTGGCAAGGGTGGAACTGTCAACATGAAAGCCACTGCCTAAAGAAACTGGTGCCCCTTATTTCCTGAAATGAACCTCTCTTTAACACCAACTCTTTTTTATTTAATCCTGACTACTTCTATCTAATATTAAGTCCTTGACCAGCTACCACCTGCAGTGTCAGAAGAAAGGCTTTAGAACCTCTATGAACAATGCCCTATAATAGCCACAGGTTACATAAGCTCAGGATTGACGAGTTCTAGTCATTGGGGAGATAGTAATAGGATGATGATTTTTCCCTAAACAACCCTTCCCCCTTCCCTGTTCATTTACATGTAATTGCCTGACAACCCCTTCCTCCTTGTTGGTTACCAGGCTAACTAGAAGACTCAGGGGTTGGGTCAATGTCTACTGACTTAATTAAGTTGTACCCCTGAGCTTGCCAGTTTCTCTGGTTCCCCAGTGGGCAACCTCTGGTCTGTGGTGTTGTGTCTGGGCAGCCAATAGGTTTTCTGCACCCTTGGAGATGACCCCTTAAAGGTACATAAGTATTAGATGTGTTGGATGCGAGATGTAGCTCCCCACCTGTTTCCTACTTTTATGTGGTTGAGAGCTTTCCTGAGTATTGAATGTGCCTAGGTGTTGTCCTCCTCTTAGGATTCAGACAGAGGAGCAACATAGTAATGAGAACTCACCCCTCAGTGGTGCCAGGGATGGGGTGTGAGTATTACCATAGCAGACATCTTTGTGGTTGTGGGCGCTTCCTTTCCATCACCACCAGCCGAGTGAGGGGCTTCTCCTTTCCCACTCATCTTTTTCATGAGAACCAACCCCAAGGTGTTGGCACTCTACCATTGAGCCGATCCCCTCTACTTTCTGAAGGGTCGACTCATTTGATAACATCTATCCGGCTATAAATATGTTCACGGTAGGGGATACTAGTTAGACCCAAAGGGATGAAGCCCTTGAGGGTCCTACCACTGTAAAGTACACCGACTTGTGTCCTATCTGCAGTGGATACCAAAAGATTGTCCCCCATGAAGTTGTTGCTCCCCTTTGCTATAAACAATAACAGCAGGAGAGGTCTCATCTTCTTTGAAAATGTATGAGCCCAAAAGGGGGCTCCTTCTAGAGAGGTGCACTTTCCCAAAAGGCTATGGTTCCGATGCTGAAGCGGACATCTAGAGGATTGTGTTCCCTACCTGCCCCAATGTCTTCTACCCATTTTCACTCTGTCTAGTTCACCTCTTGGCAGATCTCTCCCTACGTACTTTGGGGTACACCCTCATTGGCATTACACTTTAAATTCTTGTGTAGCCTGTTACACTTGTGATCTGGAGGAGCTGCATATCCTCCCAACCTGAGTGCACATTAGGGAGGCCCTGTCACTGGATTGACATGAATTCCCTGATGGGGCCTGGGAGAGTTGTTGGTGCACTTTACCTCACCCCGTCTCAGCACTACTTTAGGTACCATTTTATTATTATTTAGTTTGATTCTTATATTTATTAGTATTTATTCTGATATGTATTATAATTATTTATAATCATTAGTATTTATTATTATTATTTAGGTATAATTTTTATATTAATATTTATCATTATTTATTATGATTAGTATTAATTATTGTTATTAATATTAATTATTATTACAAGTATTATTCATTATCTTTACGGCTCTACCCTCAAAGTATTCTCCCTGCACTTTGCACCAAGAGGAGTGTTTCCACTTGTACAGAGTTTGATCCAGTAGCCATAGTGTTAGACGATGCCCCTTGAAGGACCACCATGAGAAGAAGCCCCTCGAGCCCCAGACTACGTGCTCCTTAGTGTGGGAATTTTAGAATCAACGAGAAGGAAGCTGAGTCGCCTGACCCGGCTGTATTTACTTAAGCGGGACACACACACACATCGCTCCCCCCCCCCCCTGATAATGCTGAGTTCTCGCCCTATGCCTCACAAACATTTCCTTTCCCCGTGAACACGCCCATACGAGCTAAACCCCATATCCTGAGGCAAACTTGCTGTTCAACCCAACCCCTTATCTCAAAATAAGTTTGCACAGACTGGTGTCGTGAATTCTCTTGGGACGGCTATGCCCTGGGGCTATCTAACAGACCAGCCACCAGACTATTTAACCCTGCATCCGCCATCCCTCTGAGAGATTGAGAGTCTGCTAGTCCCTCTGTTTAGACTGTTTGTCTGTTCCCAGCGAAGTCTCTCAACCCCTGTTTAAGTCGTACCTTGTTGTTAAGATCTCGCCAGCAGATGGCCCTTCTCGGAGAACTGTGGCCCCTCACATCTCTCACCCCCTCTCAAGACTCCCGTTTCCCGTGTCTGAGACTCCTTGATGTGCCGCAGAACAGTCTCGTGTTTGAGATCACATCTCTCTGGAGCAGAGAAATCTCATTCTTCTGCAAGTAGTATTCAAACCCCCATCTGCGAGTCCCTCGTCAACACCTTCAGAAGTGTCTCCTCGAAGACCTATGCCATTGTTCTTCCCCCTCCGAACAACTCTAAGCTTCAAGGTAAAGCGATTTTGCTTTGTAATCCCATGATTACATCCCCCATCATTCGTCACCTGCATCCCCTTTTTAATTATCTCTCCGCTCAAACTTAAATAATATTCATTATTCAGATTAATGATAATTGTGCCCTCCCTGCTTAACTCTGTCACATTATAAATTGTCACAATTAAATTAACTATTCTTTTAAAGCATAATTTGTTCCCCTTTTTATGTATATATTGCCCTGTTTATTATTTATATTAAAATTATATTTTGGGGTCTTGATCTTTATATATCCTTGAACCTTGAACTGTAACTTGGCAAGCCAATAGATAAATGTTGGCCAATCGTAAATGCACTCATCAAGGAAGTGACCTTCCACTCCTTCAATTGCTTCAAAGCCTATCGCAGATGGCCTCATGTCAGCTATCTGCCTGTGCAAGTGTATGCACCCTTACACCGAAAGTGTCTACACAGGCATACCTCGACAAACCACCCTACTCATTAGTGGATCCTCCCATATCTACTTCTCTTTATTACATCCCTCCTACCATTTTTTATACTTGCTCTCCTATCCACAGTGGTTCTGGCTGCCCAGTGCACTTTCATCCTCATGAGCCTTAGTCAAGTGGCAGTGTATATGATGAGGTCCCTACCTGCTGCCAAGGCCGGAAGCCCATTTGGCCAGGGCAAGTATTAGGTACAGCGTGTGCTGGACCATTGACTCTGCTCACCTTCCTCCAGTACACATATAAGGTGGCTATGCCGGTACCATCTTTTATGGTTAAAGTTCCAGGAAATTTTTGCCTTAATGGCAGGCTGGATTGGCAAAACCCATCAACTCCGAACTGGGAACGATTATATATGTAAAAGTCATATTCTGAAGTTTTTTATCCTATGGAGACTATTCTCTTTACTCCCCACTCATAGGGAGGTCATAGTAGCTACTTTCCACAAGGTCCCCTTTCTTCCTTTGATTATGGTGTCATGGAGATTAAGTAAATCAAGGCACCCCTTTGACTAGAGACAGAGGGTACCTCAAATGGGATCTGTGATGCCTTGGAGGGATGGCCATGATCCCTGAGGTGACCCAGCCCCAGACAGCATGATCTTCCTTGGGGTCGCACCTGAGTCCACCCTTGTGCAAGCTTCTCAGATGGCTCAGGCCTTACAAGGAAAGGAAGGATCCTCTGAGGTTGGTCCATCCGGCCTAGGGGCTCCTTCCAGCAGTGGAGAGAAGCAGGTTCATTGCACACCTTGTTCTCCCCAAAAGAAATGAAGCATCAAGAGGACTAAAGGTTCCTCTCACTCCTCAGGTGGCTCACTGGATTTATGGGTACGAATGTATCAGATCCCTCCGAACCGGCCACGATTTGTGCCCTTTGGACACTTGATGGCACGCCGGTGAGTTTGACGCTGCACTCTACCATGAACTTCGTGAAAGAAGCGGTTTAAGTGAGGGAACTCGTGGACTACTCCATAGATGACATCACCTTAGAGCTGGCCAACCGTAGAATGGTCAAGGTCGAACGTGTGATGAGAAAACAGGGAGGGGCCTAGAGACTCACCCCTGCACTCTTCATCACATTCAACTGTGACAGGCTCCTTGAGTCAGTTAATATCGCTACCATGTGAAGGCACTTGTGCCACTGCTGTAGATGTGCCAAGTCTATTTTACCTGAAGTCTATGTAAGTTGCTCCAAAGTTGCACACGATAAGTCCCTCTCATATAAGGCCAAGTGTATCAATTTGCACAGAGCCTCACCCCGCTTCTTTGAAGCAATGTGATGCAAATCTCCTGGAGAAGTAATTAATATGTGACTACAGCCATGTTGGGGTTCTTCTATATTTTGTAGTGTAGCCCTTTCGCCTTTTCTAGTGAGAGTGAAATTTACTTGCTGAATTATATTAATCTCTGTTTGCAAGCAAAAGAAATGACCTTTTTTTTTATCCAAAACTAGGTCAGTACTGGTCACGATGATGAAGCCTTAGATCGGATTCAAGAGGAACTTGACATGGTCAAGATTGGGCAGAAGCCTGAGGCGTTGCCTTCCTGGCTCAAGTGTTCCCGAACTCTCACGCCAGACTTTGTTGCCAGGGACCCCAAGGTAATTGTATCCCCCTTCCCCCCCTTTTTTAAATGAATAGACAAGGATATATCAAAATTTAAGGTTTTTTGTTCAGAAAGATGCTCCATTTGTTTTCACTTTTTTAAAAAAATACCTATACTAAGCCATTGCCAATAAGCTTTAGGTACAATTTAGGCTATTATGTATGTATGTATGTGTGTAAATTTGTACATCTAAACAAAGCCACCTCCCATTGCCGCAGCGTACTTCCTTTTTATTGCTTTTCTTCTTTCTTTTTTTATTTTGACTAGCATTAGGCTATAAAATGATTGTTGCCACTTATGCCCTAGAAGTCAGTCACAGATAGGCACTAGAAAAAACAAAACAAACAAGTTCCAATTTTGACTTGTACATGTGCCAACTTGTTTGTATTTAGAAAGTAGTTAGTTTCAGATGGTAGGTTTTTTTTTAAGCTTATAATTCCTCACTAAGAACTTTAACAAGGGATCCCGAACATAGGTACCTAGAGTGCTTAGCAGTTGACCTGCATCAGGACTCCATCCGGTGACTTACAACACTTGATTTGGCTCAACTTTGTTATTATCAAAACAGTGTTTTTCCTCTCAGCTAAACTGTAGCCCCTTTTGTGGTACAAGGTGGAAAACCTGGCACTAAACGATAAAATGATATGTAAATAATAGGCGGCCTATAGATATTGCTGGGACGGTGAACCTTCCTAACAGATCCATTACAATGCAGGGATGGAGAAGCTTCCTGACATATCCACGACAATGCTGGGAGAGAGAACCTTCTTAACATATGCATGGCCATGCTGGGATGGAGAACCTTCCTAACAGATGCATGACAATGATGTGTTGGAGAACCTTCCTAACAGATGTATGACAATGCTGGGATGGAGAACCTTCCTAACAGATGTATGGCAATGCTGGGATGGAGAATCATCCTAACATATCCATGACAATGCTGGGAGGAAGCCGCGTCTTTGCTCCCAAAGCTTGTACAGCACCGGGAGTATTTCGTTCGGCCTTTTTGCAACACACTTCGTGTCACGCTGGAACCGCGCCAGTGTATATGGATGGCTCCAAGTCCGAAGAGGGGGTCGGTTTCCACGCCTTATCCCCTCTGTTTGAAGTCAGCAGGGCTCTACCGGGCGCTGCGTCTGTCTTCACGGCTGAGTTGGTGGCAATACACCACTCGGTACGGGAGATTACGCGATGTGCCCGGTTCGGAGACCGGATTGTGATCTATAGCGACTCTCAAAGTGCCCTGAGTGCTCTGGGGGCATTGGAATCTTGCATCCCCTGGTTCGCGATATCCGTGATGCCACAGTTTTAGTGAGCCAGGTGGATGTCTATATTATCTTCTGCTGGGTTCCTGGACATGTAGGAATTGTTGGGAACGAGGGCGCCAAAGAGTCCGCGAGGACCGGGCGACCGGACCAGCATTTCGCTCTTCCACACACAGACTACATGGCAGGAATATGGGCAGCTCTTCGGACTGCTTGGCAAAGAAGATGGGAGACGGTCCAGGGGAACTTAAAGTTGTGTGCCATTGTGCCGCGACTGTTCCCATGGACATATCCCCCCCCCCACTGCCGCGGCGACTTCAGGTCGCTTTCTGTTGTCTCCGAATCGGGCACACTCGTGTGACGCATCGCCATTTGATGGAACGTTCGCCTGCGCCCTATTCCGACAACTGCATCGTCCCCCAGACTGTTCGGCACATTCTTGTCTAATGTCCCAGTCTGGGTGATCATCACGCACGTTACCTGTCCCGGTACCGGGATGGGCGGGGTCGCGACCGCCTGTCTCTTATACTCGGGACGAGTTCGTGCACACCGACCTGTGGACTTTTTGGAGGAGGCCAGCCTTCTCCCCCTTATTTAATGTTTGACTATGGATCGCGTGCTTCTTTGCCGGGGGAGGGTGGGGCCTTTCCCCAGCGACAGAGCTTGCTTTATATATTTTTTTTAATGTTTGTTTTTCTTTTGTTTTGTTTTTCTGTTTGTATTTTTTTTCTCTTTCGATTATTTTGCTTCTAATATAGCCTAGATTTAGCCTAGGATGAATACAGCGACTTATGCCCTAGAAGGCAGTCGCCAGATGAGATATTAAAAAAAAATGCTGGGAAGGAGAACCTTCCTAATAGATGCAGGATAATGGTGAGAGGGAGAACCTTCCTAATATATACAGGCAATGCTGGGAGGGAGAACCTTCCCAACATATGCATGACAATGCTGGGAGGGAGAACCTTCCTAACAGATGCATGGCAATGCTGGGAGGGGCTTCCAAACACATCCATAACAATGCTGGCAGGGAGAACCCCAACAGATAGATCCACGACCATCCTGGGATGGAGAATATTCCTGACATCCATGACAATGGACAAATGTGGGATTACTCATCAATGAATTCCCATCGAGCCTTTCACCCTTTCTTCACATGGTTACGGTTACATTAAGTCACCATCCATGATGACCAGCTGATGCCATGGTCATGGTATTCCTAATTATCCCTCATTTTCATTAAGCGAAGTTAAGGCGCAATGAGTGTTGTTAGTTGCTGATGTAGTCTCAATGCAGGCTGGCTTTGCAATAGCTGCCATTTGCTGGAAAGTCCCATGGTATCGTAGAATGACCAGTATATATGTATATTATATTTAGACGGAGTGGGCAGTCAAGGTCAATTGAGTGACCTTGGCTCATCTCCCAGCAGTGGAAGAATTTATCTACAGATTCGAGTGCAATTGGCTGTTAGTATAATCAAGAAAGCTGCGGGACTGTGGGGCTATGGAAAGGAGAGTACCAAAATAATCTTTAATAATTACAATGGGTATACGAATATATACAAATGGATACTTACTGTTTACAGGGAGCGAATAGATAGGATCAAACGTGAGCCCACAAGCAGCTGCTGTTGAGCCAATATACGAACATACACTTCATAGGTTAACTGGTCAAGAGACCACGATAGAGTCACTGGAGCCTAGCTTGGGGGTTGAGACTTTATAAGATGACACGAGGGATGGGTGATTGAATGAGTAAATCGTAATTGATAGAATTTAACCCCGAGGAGTGAATTCGAGGCAGTACTTGCACTAGACGAGGTTAAAATTGAATCCAAGGATAGCCAATTGACTGGGGCTAAATTCCTTCAGTTAGAATTCTTGCCTTCAAGCTCGAGAGAACGACGTGTTTTGTGCAGGAAAGCGGGCCTATACTGCTTTTTCCGGGCTGTGTCTAGCATTATATATGTGCCAGCCAGAAGTGAAAATGCTTCAGGCCATGGAGGGACCTCTCCTTACCCAAACCGCTCCACCAGGGAGATAGGAATGAACTCCATCGGGGTTTCTTGATAATGCCCGGAGAGGCTGGCAGCGTCTTCTCTCACCCACCTGCTTGGAATTCTTGCTCCTGCCTTATCAGTGGATGCAGCTCAATTCTTTCACGGTTCCTACGACTTAGCTCTGCTTGCTCGACCTTGTGCTTGGCTTCATGGTGGTATTAACCTCTATTCCCGACACAGTTTGGACATCATGTTAAACTATAGAGCCTCACTCTGATCAGCATATCAAGAATTGCCATATTGATCTTGATTTGAATTTCATTATCCGGTTGTGGGAGCTCTTTCACAATGGAAAGGATGGATGGAGCACTTATTTATATTTAAATAATTTTAAGATCAAACCCATCCTCTCTTCATTCCATCTCTTATTTTTTTTAACAAACTCCCCCAAAATCACACTAAACAAAAACCTATCCCTCCTAGTATTTGCACTAGACACCCACACAACAAACTTTACAAACAAGGCCACACAGAAAATCAACATCCTCAAAATACTATCAAACATTACTTTAGATAACAGAAAGAGCCTCTCACCACTCTATACAAACAATTCATCTGCACCACCTTCAAATATGCAGCTCCAGCATGGCACCAAACTACAACCAAATCTTTCACAAACAAACTCCAAGTCAGAAAGAACAATGCTCTTGGAACAATCACAGGATATACATGCAAAGCACACCTACATGCTGAACAAAAATACTCCCATTCCTAATACACCTAGACATGATTGGAGCATTGACCTGTCCTCACCACAACCACCATCTGACAGCAAAGCCCCACAACTCAGACACAAGAAAAAAGACAGCATACTACTTCCAACACCTCTACAATATTATTATTATCATCAAAGTCAATGAAGGCGACCCGTTGGAAGGCAACAGCCAAAGCGGCAGAACCTAAAACCTTACATGGCCCAATGGGTGGCGCAACATTGATAAAAGTAGAAAACATACAAATCAAGAGAGAAATAAAAACATTCCCTCCCCTTTTAAATACAGGAAAGTTATCCAAATTAACATTATTAGGCAGCAGTCCATAGACCAACGGCTGTAGGAAAGAAAGATTGAGAGAACTGCGTCATATCACTCGAGCGACCGAAAAAGCATCACCATTCTGCCTAAATGAGTAGGGAGCTGGTATCAGAGAGTGAAGTGGATGATCATGATTGGACACAATTTTAAAGATATGAGTCAATGAGGCCTAAGGTTCAACTGTACATTGGGTAGCAGAAAACTAATCTGGTTGAAAGCTCTGTCAAGGAGCTTCAACCTGGTCTCCGATGTAGAAAGGAAGACATTGATAATACTCAAAATGAGGCAGAAGGAAGGAATAAAAACAATTCCTAACCACTCAGTCCGTAGAGTAGATCTGGTGGCACTTGCACAACAAACCAACTTTTTGAGGAATTGGCGATGCAATAATGCACAAGTGCAGCTCAAAAGTCAGCTTAGGATCAAAAGTAACAAGAAGCAATTTCAGTGAAGAACAATTAGGGACCAAAACGCAGTTGACAATGATATAAAACCCATATTTAATTAAACACATCCACATCACCCAAAGATACTTGAATACACTACCACCAAACATCTTAAATGAGCCCCCCCCCCCCCCCACACACACACACCACACACACCCTTAATAAACCAATCAGCAGGCAGAAGACTTATTGACAAAGGTCTCAAGAAAAGAAAGGTTTTGAAGAACCCTCATCTCACCAAGAAGAATCTTACATATAGGCTTCACTTTTTAGGAAATATAAAGAAAACTGTTGAAGACTGGGGCTAAGTTCTATTCTCTGATGCAGCTCCCTTCTGTTTGTTTGGAGCTTTTGTAGGATCCTTTGTTAGGAGAAAAAGGGGAGCGCTTTCATGAGTTGTGTATTGTGCCCATGGTGAAGCATCCAAACACCCTCCATCTTCGGGGCTGCTTCTCATCTAAGGGAACTGTAGCACTGACTAATTTTTTCCCAAGAACACTGCCATAAACTCAAAATGGTACCAAAACTTGCCATTAATTACACCTTTTCCCAATAGTAGTGTTCTAATTTGGGGATGATAGCTGTATTTTTCAGCATGATAGCGCAACTTGTTACAAAGCAAAAACAAATAACAAAGTTTGGGGCTGAACATAAGATCTAACTTCTGGGACCTTGGCCCAGGAATTCGCCAGATTTGAACCCAATAGAGAATTCATGGCCGATAAATCAAACTGGCTTTTAATAAACAGAAGGCATCCAATTCTCAGCAGTTGCAGGTGCTTTTTAGGAAAATGGAGCAATATCATTGTAAATATTGATTGGCTGCTTCAATTGAGTATTTATTAATAAAATGTGTTTGGGCTCTATTTTTTGTATATTTCACCTTCAAATTATGATAAAAATATCCTAAAACAAAATGCAACATTTGATTAGTTCCATTAGTTTTCTTATAGGAAAAATATAGTAGTCTCAAAACGTTTGTCCATTACTGTAGATTATTTTTTAAAAAGTTCTAATTTTTTCTCTCTGGTGTCGTTCTAAAAATACTGCTCACCTTGGCATTAACTACCCATTGTTAAAGGCAACTAAATATAGCCATGGGAAATGGTTGTTGTAGGCACCGAATTGGAAACCGGCTTTTTTAGGATCCCTCTGATATTATGTTTAGTGAGCTTTGATCACATCTGACACTCCTTGAAGCCTGCCTATGGCTTTGACACCTACAAACACCCTGTTTTTTGAGAATGTGGTTGAGATAATCTTTTGTTTATCTTGAGGCATCTCCTGTATGGGAGATAACGGGAGCAGAATTCACCAAGACCCAGGTCCACACTGCAGATGGTATCTCTATCCGGTTTCCGAGAGTCACCAAGGAAAGGTCCGACAAAACCTGGGAACAAGCCACCAATTTGACTCAACTCAAGGTATTACTTAAAGAGAGACTAAGGTGACTCATATGTTGCATCTAAATTCAGCACTGTTGTAGTCCTCAAGAATGTACTTATGGTCATATATAAATTAATGCCTTCTCATTTTTTTTACTGTTTAATTAGTAGGCATTGACTTTGAAGAGGACCTAGTTTGTACCTATAAATGCTTTTGCTGTTTTACTAATTTTTTTAAAAAATAACTAACAGTTGAAGAATCTGCCACGATTTCGTAAGTTTGTTTCTTGTATTAACTTAGTTTAACATGTTACTTTTTACGCACTTACCTTTCCCAGTACTGGGTCAACAGGGGTCACTATCATGTCTGGTGCTTAGGAGGCAGGCTCCTATGTGCCAGCTTCTATTATCAGAGTTCTTGAAGGATATCTGAACTTAGCTTGGAACCAAGAACTATTTTTAATCCTTGCTTTGTCACGCTATTTTTTTTGTCTGGTTGTTTTTAAGGGGGGGGGGGGGCTCCTTTTGCTTGTCTCACTTTTTTGTGGACATTTTATTTACAAAGTGCGCCCCCTCCCCCCCCAAATTAATTAGCACCAATTTTGAGGAGTAATACCTCATTGACCTTTGCAGCTAGATAATTATCTTCTCACTCATTGTATGGCTTGATGGGGATAAGCCCATATCAGAATGGTAATGGCAGTCAAGACCAAAGTCACCCGCCGCCTATTTTTAGAGGGAAGGGGGGTTGCCAGTCTGGTAGTATTGTTTGTTGAAACCAACTACCGATCGTAGAACTCTTCGTGGTTCCTCATCAGGAGATTATGGATGTGAGTACACCATTACAGACAAACCACTTAGGGGGGGAGGGGTATATGAAGTTGCACATTGTAGATACCCCCAGCAAGAAGGTGTATCCGATAGACTTACACCTGGTATCTGGATGACTGGTACACTCTGCTCTCCCCAGTGCATTCTGAAACTAGATAGAGACAACCTAGGCTTTATTCCTAGACATTTCATTTTCGACCCTACATTTGGCCATTCATCCCTCGTCGGGTCCGGTAGAGGGCTGGTTCATCCTTTCCTCGGTTGGGGTGGTAGGTTTCAATATGCTTTCATTTCCGCGATTTACCCCCCCCCCTCCCCCACTCTTGGTTTTCCTTATCCTTTTCCACACCTGCAATGGGATGGCAGGTGACACACGTAGGAAACTGTGCCCTCCTGACCCAAATTCCTGCAGGAGTATCTACGGCTATATATCTTCCACACACTTTCACTTCCTCTAACTTCACCACTTTCTTTACAGATCTTTCCTTACCAATTTTCGGCTCGATGCGGCCTCGTTGCTATTGTGCTTTAAATTTGAAATAAAAAACAAAACAGCCAAAGTGAGTAAGTACTCCATTGGCAGGGGTCCAGACCTAGGAAGGTAGTGGGTGTATTGTGCTGTGAAGATGGGAGGGCATGATAGTGATAGGATTGGCTGTGTGTGTGACGTTGCATGGGAGCTACTTCTTTCCCTCAGGGATCAGTGTATCTGCCCACTGGGCGGCCAACTCGTGAGGCGCCTGCGTGGATTGAACCCGTGTCTCGACGCTGGTGACCAACTTTGTATCTACTTACCTAGAGAGAGGTTAATAAGTAAATATAAATGTGCAACTTTATGGTGCGTGGGTGCATGTATATATATATATTGGAGGTGGGAGTGCATCCATTTAGGGTCATTATATGGATTTTTTGTAACAATCAACTTTTAGAATAAATATTTAAAGAGAAAAGATCATATTTCATTCAGGGTTTGTTTTTTTAAGTCACCAGCTGCAATGGTCATTGAGATAATCGCTGCTCAAAATTGTTCCCATTACAGTGGGTGAGCCACCCTGTATAAATTTAGAGATGCGTACTGTCCTAAATATTTATTAAAGGATTAGGAGTTGTGCCTATGTGCTTGTTGATCGCCACCATCATGGGGTCTTAAAATTAGAAAAAAATTGCTGTTTAGTGAATGTAAATTACCTGCAGTTAAAAAAAAACAAGACTCCAAAAGCGCTCAGAATCGTATTTTCTTTCGTTGCGGGTAATTTACATTCGTGTCTCGCGTATTAATGTAAGATTTCCGCTGTTTAGTGGATGTTTAATCCTTGTGACTTATCCCCGAACCCTCACAGGAGCTATACCGGCTGTCAAAGGAGCATACCGATGTCGTCGGTCTCCGGAGTGATAGCGATGGCGGGGGAGACTCTTCAAATGAATTCCCATCTCCACCCAAGAATGCGGAGAAAGCCCAAGATAAAGGAGATCATAAAGGCGATAGGAAAAGGAAGAAAGAAGAGGAGAGTGACAAACATGAGCGGAAGAAAGCGATGAAAGGGAACTCGAATTCCACTCATGATGTGAGTTTCCAGTTAGGGATTTTGAATCTGGATCAATTTTTTATATACAGGGATTTTGATTCAAAATTTTAGACACGCTTTGTGTGTGTGTGTGGGGGGGGGGGGCTATTGTTATCCTTCTGTCTTGTTTTGGTTTTGGCGGTGGGATCGCGAATCCCCAGTCAAAAATTCCCGCCGCCCTGACAAGGCCCGCTCGGTGGTTCAAAGAGGGATATTGAGGGTAGAGTCTAATTTTAGGTTTATTAAAACAATAATGGGAAATAAATAAAAAAAAATCTTAATCAATCACACCCACCCCAAAATACTATTATAACCTAAGCCCAAAATGATTAAATATATATATATTTTTTAAGAATCCAGCAAACCGTAAGTAACACTAATCTAATCTAGAAGGCCTTACAATTTTATCAGCCAATGTAGAAAAGGACGCAAAACCTTAGATAAGTTGATACCAAATCAGAATTGCCAAGGATCGTGTACTGCGTGCACCCTCACTAAATGTCCAGAGCTCGCGAGTCGGGGGGGGGAGGGGGGCCCGCTTTCTGCAGGATTCTGAGAGGTCCGGGACTCGGCGAAGCCTTCGATTTCACGGGACCTGGGACACTCGTTAGTCCCAACTTCTCTGTTGGAGTCTGGGACGCTAGCTCCAATTATTGCCTGGAGACTGGGAGGCGCCCTCCAAGGCCCACACTTATAGGCGGTCCCTTCCTTGTCACGAGAACGACTGAAAGTCGAGGCTGGCTACCGCTGCCTCTCAAAACCAGAAGATGCTTAATCAGCCTGGCACCTAGAAGCTGGAAAGGAGAAGGCATTTTCAATCACCGATTCACTGCCACACTAAGACTCACCTGAATAACTATTCAGCTTCTTTCTAAAATCCAATGGTCACTTTACTTTATTAATTTAAGTTCACTTAAATTCAGTCAATAGTTAATCACCTCAAACTAATCTCATTCCTGTTTCAAATATCACCTGTGGAGGAAGACGGAGATGAATGGGAAAACACGATAGAAATCTATCGAGTCCCCCCACCCTGAGTGACTTCGCTGCGTCCTCCTCTGCATTATGGGGATGAGGGGATGCCCCTTAATCTTTATTTCTGAGGGGGGGGGGCTCTTCCCTCTCCAATATATCAGAAAGGGGCGTCCCACAAGGAAGTGTCTTCATTGTCACATTCTTTGCCCTGAACATCAACAGCATCACCTCTGTGCGGCCAAAAGATGTTCTTACTATGCTCTACGTAGACGCCTTTTCATTCTCTTTTGGCGCGGACCAGATGCCAACTCTAAAGCGTCGACTCTAATAGGCATTAAACCGCATTTCGCTATCGCCACCCACGGTATCACCCAGACCCGGACTTGTTTTTGACCTGCGCATCAATATTAGGGTCGCTTGTACCCCCACCATGGACATTCTTTGTTCCGTGGCGTTCAGCTCTTGAGGTTACTGATGAGGCTACTGCTCTGCTTTTCTACAAAGCTAGACTAGAGATGAGTTCTATGCACCCACAGCCGAGCATGAATTACATAAGATGGACGCGATCCACCACATTGATCTTGTGACCTGTGCCTTCCACATCTCTCTCTTTCCTTGTGGAGAGCCTTTTAGTCAATGCTGGTGGGGTGATTCCGCTTGCTTTACGGCGTATCCACTGCATTATGCTCTTGTTTGCGCTAACATAGCATTTCCCTTGCTCACTAAAGGGCATAATTTGATTCACGGACGTTATCTACAGTGCCTCTGCCGCTGTGAGACGCTAATCATACCCTAATCCTTTTGGGTTTAAGGCAAAGCAACTTGCTCTCGGGTCGTTGCCGCTGCTGGCCTGTGCACCACCCTAGGTAAGTACCCTATTTGAACGTTTGTCGCCATGCCTCTACTCCCAAAGCTTCTCTAGCACGGGGAATAAATAGCCCGTGTCACGCTGTCATTGTACACAGATGCTCCGAATCTGGAGTGAGCCGCCTTTCAACCCGTGTCCCCTTGTTTGAAGTCGCCGTAGTGCTAGCGGACGCTGCATGTCTTCACGGCAGAGCTGGTTTCAATACACAGCTTAGTACGGGAGATTCCGCACCGTACCCGATTCAAAGAAGAAATTGTGATTTATAGCGACTCACAGCGCTCTCCAGGCTTTGTAATCTCCGAATCCCATGGTTCGCATTATCAGAGGCACCATTGCTGTCAAGATTGTCTTCTACTAGATTCCTGGATATGTAGGGATTGCAGGAAATTAGCTTGCTAAAGATTCTGCGAGAGGGGGGCAACCGTGCCAGTGTTTCTCTCTTCCCCACACACTCTACATATCAGAAATCAGGTTAAGCTTCTGTGCTGCCTGGTAAAGATGATGAAAGACACCTGTCGGGGACCTAACGTTGCAAGCCATCACACCGCGATTGTCCCCTTGCTCCTGCAGGATGTCTTCTGTCATTTCCGATTTGGACGCACCGCCATTTGATGGAGCGCTCCTCTGCACCTTACTGTGATGAGTGCTTTGTCCCCCAGACTGTTCGGCACATTCTTCTCGGGGATCTTCGAACACACTACCTGCCCGGGCATACGACCAGGGTCGGTGGTACCCTTTGTCCCTTGTACTCGGAACAAGTTCGTACATAGTTGATTTTGGCATAATAGAACTTTTGGAGGAGGTAGTAGGCCTCTCCCACTGTGCACTGTTGGTTGCATAGTTGTGCGCCGCCGAAAAGATGCAGGCTTCATTTTGATCCCGGGTCATGACTCTGTGGTTTGGTGGGGGGGGGGTCCTTTGTTTTTATTAAAATAGCCTAAAATAATAGGCTGAATTGTAATTACAGCGACTCTATCCTTGGTTGTAGTCGCCAGTTGGATGCTTTAGAGAAAAAAAAATACCATTGGTTTGTACTTTAAATTTTAATCCTTTTTTTTTACAGAAAAAATCGACCCTTGAGGAGGAGGTCCTCAGTGCTAAGCGGGTCAAGGAAGGTGGAAACACCGCTGCTCTTAAAGGCGAGAAGCGTCCGGCGCCTCATACTCCCAAGGTGCATTTCAAGGGTGTGGTTTAAAGTTATTGACATGAAAGAGGAAAGTATACCAGCAATGTGTGTTGTATGCTATTAAATGTGATCTCTCCTTGCATGAATTGCGCTGGGAATGCGCTGTATGCCTTAAATTTTTCATGTATGCTATTTTGATTCACCTATCCTAACCTGCTGTGAACCATCCTTATTCTCTCATTTATTGCCTTTTTTTACTCTATAATCATTGAAGTACGTCAATGCCTATGGAAAAATTGTGGTTACGAAAGTTAAAATGCAAAGTTGTTGAAAGTGCATCGAGCACTTGCCGAGACTGAAGATGAGCGAAGAAATCTTAGATCCATTAGATGCTGTGTGGTTCTAGATCCAGGAGAGGTTGCGTGGATCAACTCTATCTTGTGCAATAATTGTTTTGATTCAGAGAAGTGGTGTGTCACCTTCAGAACTAGAGAGAGTTGTGTATAAGCGTAAAAACCCCCCAGCTGTATAGCTCCTGCTATAGACCCCATCAACAATTGTATGCAGTTCCTCTGCACAAACGATGGCTTTCCCACAACAACCTAAGCATTATAAACAACGCAACATCCAAGCACTCATCTAGCACCAACATACGCGACACTGACGATCCCTTCTGAACACAACAACGGTGGATGCACAGTCATCTACTCAAACACTAACAATTAATCTTCCCTAAAGAACCAAGCCCCCTTGTACATTACTACGCAAAAATTGGTAACAGCGCCTTTGTGTTCAAGATCAATACACATACTTGCTTACAACAGCCCATAATATCCCATCGTAATTCATTGAAGTAATGTTATCTCAAGTTGTAGGGCAGGCAAAATTCTTTGGCCCTGACATCCTATCAAACCTACACCTGGGTGCCAGAGGTATCAACAGAAAAGTTTTATACTACTATATTATCTATAACTCATGGCCGAATGCTAGAAGAGATTGTTTAGAAATGTGTACACACTACTCATCCTCACATCAAACAAACACCCCACTTACCGGGCATGTTACCGCTTCATCTCTTTTCTCTGTACGAAGCAAATTACTCCTGCACTTCCCATGAGAAGCCTGCCATCACAGACCCACTACACTCAAGCAATCACAGTACTCACCAACATCATCAAGTCACTACATGGAGGCTATAACAAACCAGAATCGTTATGACAACATTGGACATAAGCCTCTGACACTACTACCCAGCAACCCTCAACAAAAAATAAATTACTGGGTTACCAATTTCATGACAGTTCGACATTCACAACTACCTCATTGCTAACCTTGTGGATTCGTACTACTTCCAATCCTTATCAAAGCTTGCCTGCCGCTGAACCTGAAGACTTTCCCTCTCAAAATGTATTATTTCATGAAGAGCATAACCACCTCCCCGTGATTGGTTTATTGGGGGAGGGGGTCATTTAGGATAGTGTTTTGTGGTAAAGTATTCAGGTACTTGTGAGGGTGGTGTCAATATATTTTATTAGATTATGGGGGTGGGTATAGATTGCTTCTTTTTTGCCCCGTAAGGGGCGCGGCGATTTGCCATCCTGGCCGACGTGCTGACGGGACTCAGCACCCCGTCCGACCCCAGCTTAGCCTCTTCTTCTTCCTTCAAAACACTTGTTTCCTCGCTTTTCATACACCCTCTCCCACAACTTTCTCTGGTCAGCCTCTAATTTCACAGGGTAGATGCTGACCTTCCTCTCAGCCAACCGTCCCGCATCGGGGGTGGGGGACAATGTTCCCTAACCCCTGAGCTCCGGTCTGGGGTGGCTGGTTTTTAACAACCTGCTTCATCCCCACCCATACCTTCCTCACATCCCTTTTCCTCTCCTCTTCACAATCTATATATTTTACGCCGTGTCTAAGGTGGAGCCGCCATGCCGATGGACTGCCAGACCACCAGGCGGGAGGGGTGGTCCCAAATGGCGGCGCCTGGCTCTGCACTGCGGGCTACTGCGAGAGGTGTGCGCGATTGCATCCCGTGTAAAAAAGAGGGTCACCATGCCCAATGATGAAGATAAAAAAAAAAAAACTCAACCCCCAACTTCCCCTGAAACATCGACGGAGCCGCCCTCGGGCAGCTCCAGCAAAAAAAAAAATGGAGGTCCCCCCCCCCCTGTGCTTGCACAGGGAACCCTCCATATTTCTCTAACCGGAGAGGAGGCTTACTCCTCTCCTTCGCCTACGGGTGCAGGGGAGTGCCCCTCACCCCCTTCTCTGGAGATGCTTTCGGGCACCTCCCTTTTTCCAGCGGCAGTCCCCTCTTTTCTTTCCAAGTGGACTGCCAAGAAAGCTAGCAGGCAGCCCTAAGCCAGCCGCTCCCCATCGAAGCGGCTCGGTAGGGCAAACCCCCTTAGGGGGGAGAGGGAAGCCAGGCCCCTTCGGTCGCTTCCCTCAAAAGACCTGCTGGCAAGAATATTAAACCTTGCCGGGGTTAAGGCCTGTGCCTCCCCACAAAAGACTTGACGCTGCCAAGGGGACCTGCGATGTCCTGGGAGGGGATGGCCAACTGGAGGCCCCTCCTGTGATAGACATGGTCCTTGAGGAGACCCAGCCTCAGACGGTAGGGCCTTCCATGGGGGGGAATCCGGGCTCGGCGCCAAGCACCGAATCCGAATCCGCCCCTATGCAGGGTCCTCCTCAAACGGCTGAGGGATCCGAGGCAGTACAAGGAGGGGAGGGATCTCCTCCGACAGGTGCCCCTACGACTGCCAGGATCTTCTCCTTTTCGGAGAGGGACCTGGCTGAGGCTGCCCCATCTGGCATGGGGGCTTCTGCCGGCGGAGGTGAGAAGCGGGTTCATTCCCCGCCCTCTTCTCCAAGAAATAAAAAGACGAAGAAGACTCGGGGCTCCTCTCCATCCGCGGGGGCTGCGGGGGACGGATGGGTCTGCTGCCACTCTGGCAAGCGACCAAGCCAAGATCGGCACATCCGCCCCGGTTGCGGAGCCCCTGACTAAGACTAATACCAAGAGTGCACAGGGCGGAGCCTCGATGACATCGGGGCTCCTCATTCAGAGGTTACCTGGCGTTTTCGGGCCCGCTGGCTTCAAACGCTTCCACGTTATTCGCTCCACTGATGGCAACATGATCCATCAGAGGAGAGGATTAGCTAGTGCAATTGGTAGAGAGCCGAAGGTGAGCCGTTTCTCGGACGGGAGCCTTCTGGCGAATCCCGCCGAGGCGGCCAAGATAAGTGCTCTTCGGACACTTCTTGGCACCCCGGTGAGTGTGACGCCGCACTCTACCATGAACTTTGTGAAAGGAGTAGTTTATGCGAGGGAACTCGTTGACTACTCCATTGAAGACATCACCCTAGAGCTGGCCAACCATGGGGCGATCAAGGTCGAACGTGTGATGAGAAAACAGGGAGGGGCCTCGAGACCCACCCCTATACTCTTCGTCACGTTCGACTGTGACAAGCTCCCTGAGTCGGTGCGTGCTGGTTGGTACCGCTACCGCGTGAGGGCATTCGTGCCACTGCCCGGCGGTGCTATTACTGTCACCGCTTTGGCCATACGAATCGCTCATGTAGACGTGCAAAGTCGGGGTCTGTGTAAATTGCTCCAAGGTCGCACACGATAAGTCCAAATCGTGTGTGGCCAAGTGTGTCAATTGCGGAGAGCCGCACCCTGCTTCTTCGAATCAATGTGGTGC
Organism: Ceratothoa steindachneri; assembly: GCA_963969495.1. Lineage (NCBI taxonomy): Eukaryota > Metazoa > Arthropoda > Malacostraca > Isopoda > Cymothoidae > Ceratothoa > Ceratothoa steindachneri. The sequence goes on from OZ018329.1 coordinate 21,615,221, forward strand.
ATATCTCCTGGAGAAAGAAATCCTGGCCGTTCAGGCCCAGGATCGACTCTCAATCCGTGAGGCTAAGGACTTGGTCCTGGCGCGACCGGCTCTGCCTGGGACGTCATATGCCTCACTAGTTAGAAAGGCACCCTCTGCTCCTGGCCCATCCAGGCCAACGAGCACGGTTGTTTCCGCGCCCATTCGGAGCCCTTCTGCGGGCTCTACCCAACCCGGGCGCTCCCCTGGTAAAGCTGGCGGCAAAAAGGGTTCATAGCCAGCCCCGGCTAAAACCAGGGCTCCCCCCTCTTCCCCCAGCGCGACCGTTGCCCGCAAGGCGAAACGGCCACGCGCTTCCACCGAGCCGTTAGACTCACAGGAGGAACACCCCTGAAGATGGTCGCTAGGCTATCTTCGGGGGTTCCTAAAGCTGTCCCCCGAAAGGAGGACAGCAACAAAGGAGCTTCGGCCCCTTCGCCCACGCCCCGAGGTGGAGCGAGTGGCTCGGAGACGGTGGTTCCTCGAAAAGAGGGCCCCCCGCCTCCGAAGCCGCAACGCCCGCCTAAAGTTTCGAGGCGGAGGGAGGAAAAGACTCGCATGGCGAGCCCAACCTCCCCCAATAAGTCCTCGAAGGCGACAGCGCTTTGTCCGGCCAAGAGCTCCCGGGGTTCTGCCCCCGGGAAGCGTACGTCCATTCCCGTGAGGGTCTTCAGTTCGAGGAGGGCCCCCGCGTCTCCGAGCTAGGCCTGGAGGGCATATTCCTTCAATGGAATTGCTGTGGACTCTGTGCCAACTGGGAGGAGCTCCGGAGGCTCGTCTAGTCCCATTCCCCGTTAGCTATCTTTTTGCAGGAGACCATGCTAGGCGCGTGCCCCCTGCCTGCACCCTCGGGGTATAAGGGTCTTGCGACCCCACCACCGCGGCATGGCCGGGCTGGGGGATGCGCGGTTAACACCCGGCATGATGTCTCCGTTCTTCCTTTCTCTTTATATACCTCCTTTCAGGCAGTGGCTGTGCAGCTGCACCTGGATAGAAGGTATACTATCATTTCTGCGTACATTCATTCCACCGTCAGCTGACTTCGACGCAGGGGACTTCCGCCGCTTCGTGGCATGGTTGCCGAGACCCTATCTCTTGCTTGGAGATCTGAACGGCAGGCATCCTCTTTGGGGAGATTACTCAATAAATCCCAGGGGACAAGTCCTTGCCGATCTGATCGAAGAGCTTGAGATGGGTGTGCTAAACGTGGATGAGTTTACGCATCACTGTCCGAGAACAGCTTCATTTTCTTGCCTTGACCTATCTTTGTGCTTTTCGAATGCACAGCCTGATTTTGATTGGGGGGTGGTCGATGACCTCCATCGTAGTGATCACTTTCCCATTCAAATATCATTTTCAGGGCAACTGCCGCCTGAGAGACCACCTCGTTGGTGCTTAGCGCGGGCGCGGTGGCCTGCATTTCAGGAAATGACTGAATTCTCTATCTCAGTCGAGGAGTTTAGGTCGGTAGATGAGGCCGTTGAGTTCTCCGGCAACCTCATCGCCGTGGGCCTGACTACTATTCCTAGGACGTCTGGCCGTTTTGCACGCTGACCACTCCCATGGTGGTCGGCCGAGTGTGAGACGGCCCTCAAACAGAAGCGTTATGCCTACATGCACTATAAGCGCCGCCCGAACGATTTCACTGTCGCTGAATTTCGTCGGGCTAGGGCTAGGTTCCGGTATATCTCGAAGCACGCCCGCCGCTCTTCTTGGCGGGCATACGTGTCTTCACTTAACGGGAAGACCCCTTTAGCTGAGATGTGGAAGCGAGTCAAAAGGATTCGGGGCAAGTTCTCGCAGGACCCCCCTCCCGTTCTCCAGCAGAATGGGACCGCAATCTCGAACCCCGCGTCCGTGGTGGAATCCTTAGCGACCGCTTTTTCCGCATTCTCTAGCCGTGATGCTGCTCCACCAGCATTCAATGCACGTCGTGATGTCGCGGAAGGCCGCCGGCTGGACTTCACCTCCAGAGGCGGAGAACCCTTCAACGAAAAGTTTACTGTGAGTGAGTTGCATTCCGGTCTCGCTTCGTGCGCGGACACCGCCCATGGTCCGGACGATGTCCCGTATGCCATGCTTCGACACCTGGGTGAGCGAGGCATGGCCTTTCTGTTAGATTTGTTCAACAGGATCTGGGTGGAAGGTCTTCTCCCAGACTCCTGGCGAATCGCTACTGTGTTCGCCTTTTGCAAACCGGGGAGAGATCACTCTACTCCGACCAGTTTCCGCCCAATCTCTCTTAACCTCTTGCGTGTGCAAGTTGATGGAGAAATTGGTAAATGTTAGATTAGCCTTTTTCCTGGACAGCGGAGGCCATCTGTCTTCCGCACAGTGCGGCTTCTGCAAGTTCCACTCCACGTCGGATGCTCTGCTCCGACTGGAAAATGCCGTCTGCTAGGCTTTCCTTCGTAGACAGCACTACGCCACGGTGTTTTTCGATCTGGACAAGGCCTATGATACCGCATGGCGATACGGTATCATGGAGACTCTCCACACGATGGGGGCGAGGGGACGCCTCCCAATGTTTATATCTGAATTTTTGTGAGATCGTCGATTCCGCGTACGGGTGGGGGGACCCCTCTCCGGCCCAAAGGAGCAGGAAGAGGGTGTCACACTCGTGAGTGTGTGTCCTCAGTGTCACACTCTTTGCCCTGAGCATCAACGGCATCACCTCGGTGCTGCTGGAAGATGTTTTCGCTACGCACTACGTGGACGACCTTTCGATCTCCTTTGGCGCGGCCCAGATGCCAACTCTGGAGCGTCGACTCCAACAGGCATTGAACCGCGTCTCTCGCTATGCCGAAGCGCACAGGTTTCGGTTTTCTTTGGCCAAGACTAAGGTGGTGCACTTGTTCCGCCATCCACGGCTTCACCCCGACCCAGATTTGTTTCTTAATGGGGTGCGCCTGGATGTGGTTGAGTCGCACCGTTTCCTTGGTCTTGTATTCGACCGACGCCTCACCTGGGAGGCTCATATTCGCAGCCTTAGGGTCTCTTTTACCCGCGCCATGGACATTCTCCGTTCCGTGACGTTCAGCGCTTGAGGCGCTGATAGGGCTACTGCCTTACTTTTTTATCGATCCTTTGTTCGCTCGAAGCTCGACTACGGATGTGAGTTTTATGCATCCGCAGCCGAGCGTTTATTGCGAAAGGTGGATTCGATCCACCACACCGGCCTTCGCCTTGCGACCGGTGCCTTCCGCACTTCCCCCATTGAGAGCCTGTTGGTCGATGCTGGGGAGATACCACTCGCTCTTCGCCGCGTGCAGTGCATCACTCGCCTGTACGCGCGAGCCCGGCGGCTCCCTCAGTCGCCAACAGCTCTCACTGCATCCGCAGCTGATCTCGATGGTGCCTATGCCGCCGAGAGACGCCAGTCATACCCTAAGCCCTTTGGGTTTAGGGCCAGGAAACTCCTTCGAGAGGTAGATATAGCTCTTGGGCCGGTGGCGCCCCTGGTTCTGCCCAGGACGCCACCCTGGAGGGTACCACATTTGGCTATTTGTCTCCACGCCTCTGCTCCCAAAGCTTGTACTGCGCCGGGAGTATTGCGTTTGACCTTTTTGGAGCACGCATCGTGTCACGCTGGAACCGTGCCAGTGTATACGGATGGCTCCAAGTCCCAAGAGGGGGTGGGCTTCCACGCCGTATCCCCTCTGTTTGAAGTCAGCGGGGCTCTACCAGGCGCTGCGTCTGTCTTCACGGCCGAGCTGGTGGCAATACACCACTCGGTACGGGAGATTACGCGACGTGCCCGGTTCGGAGACCGGATTGTGATCTATAGCGACTCACAAAGCGCCCTGAGTGCTCTCGAGGCATTGGAATCTCCGCATCCCCTGGTTCGCGATATCCGTGACGCCACGGTTTTGGCGAGCCAGGCAGATGTGGAGATTATCTTCTGCTGGGTTCCTGGACATGTAGGAATTGCGGGGAATGAGTGCGCCAAAGAGTCCGCGAGGACTCTGCGACCGGACCAGCGTTTCGCTCTTCCTCACACCGACTACATGGCAGGAATATGGGCAGCTCTTCGGACTGCTTGGCAAAGAAGATGGGAGACGGTCGAGGGGAACTTAAAGTTGCGTGCCATTGCGCCGCGACTGTTCCCATGGACCTATCCCCCAATGCCGCGGCGGCTTCAGGTTGCTTTCTGTCGTCTCCGAATCGGACACACCTGTGACGCATCGCTATTTGATGGAGCGCTCGCCTGCGCCCTATTGCAACGACTGCGTCATTTCGGCACATTCTTGTCGAATGTCCCAGTCTGGGTGATCTTCGCGCACGATACCTGTCCCGGTACCGGGATGGGCGGGGTCGCTACCGCCTGTCCCTTGTACTCGGGACAGATTCGTGCACATTGACTTGTTGACTTCTTGTGGGAGGCCGGCCTTCTCCCTATTATTTAAGCAAGGTTTGTTTTTTGCATTTGTTTTTGTTTTTTTCCCTTTGGTTTCACGCTCCTGCTCCGGGGTACCTCTCCCTGACGCACCAGCTTGTTTCCTTCCTCCCTTTTTGGGGTGTTTCTTTTTTCTCTCTAATTTTATTTTAAAGTAGACTAGAACTAGGCCAGTTTTAATACGGCGACTAATGCCCAAGTAGGCAGTCGCCAGATGAGCTCTTAAAAACAAAAAAAAATGCTTTTTTGTCAAGGTGGAGGGTGTTTCGTTGTTAGGTAGTGGTTGTGTTGTGTGTGTGGAGGGGGGGGGGCAGTGCTACTCTTGTATTGGGTTCTGATCATGTCCAAGTGAACATTGAGTAGTAGTAATTTTGTTTCGGGGTGTAGGTATGGGGTTCGTGTGGTTCGAGTGCGATATTCTGAGCGGTTTGTAGCTGGTTAGTGTAAGATTTGGCGAAGGATGGGTGCAATGCTGGATTTGAGGCTGGTGCGGACGAATTGCTTGTATAATGTGGCGAGTGTCTTCTTTTTTTCGATTGTGTTATAGTGTTGGTTTATCAATGGCTTTGTTGGTGATGTGAATTTTAAATGTCATGCAGGCGTCTAGTGTGATTCCCAGGAGATTAGGAATTTTTAGGGGGTGTTGACCGTTTAGTCTGATTTTGGGGCGTTTGTTTGATTCGTGGTAGTCTGGTGTGAAGAGTATGATGGTTGATTTGGGGTCTGAGGCTGTCATGCTGTTTTTTGTGGGCAAGTGTTCCAGTGTGTCTGATGTATTGTTGGAGTGCTCTGTTTGCTGCTCAGGCTGATGAGTGTTGTCCATTGAGATTTTATTGGTGTAGGTGTAGATTTGGGGGATTGTGGTTGTGATATGTGTGAATAAATTGAAAAGTAGAGATGATTGTATGTTTCCAGTGGTACGCCATCGTTAAGCGGCCAGGTCTGTGATTTGTGTTCTCGTATCACTTGTCCTCGTCTGCCGAAGATTAATTTTGTTAGCTACTTTAGTCATTGATGAAGGTGTTCAGGATATTTTGTGCGTGTGTGTTTTGGTACTGTATCAAAGGCTTTGTCTATGGTAGCGATTGTGCCTGATGGGACTAGGTGCTTGAAGCTATCAAGTAGTATGTGTTGTGTGAGATCACTGATGAGGGTCATAGTTGAGTGATCTTTTCGGAATCAGTGTTGTTTTAGATAGGGAGATATTTGGACCTATTCTTTTGTATATTATTTTTTTTAGTGTTTTTGCATATTGTGCTTAGTAGTCAGATGGGGCGGTATGAGTTGGGTTATGTAAGGGTATGCTTGGCTTTTTTCAAGACTAAATGATTGTGTTGTTTAGCCTTGAGTGGTTGAATATGTTTGTGTGAGGGTGTAGATTGCTTAGGTGTTTGATGTCTATGTTGGAGATGCTGTTCTAGCCAGAGGATTTGTTGGTCTTTTTGAGGGAATTGCTAGTTTGGACTACTATAGTTTCTGTGGTAAAGGGTTGGCTATTTTTTTAGGTAGATTTGTCTGTGTGGGGAGGAAGATAATGCTGAAATATTGTTTCATGACGATGTTGTCATTTAGTTGTCATTTGATTGTTTCAGCTCACTAGTGTGTGGGAGTCAGGTTGTGTGGTGTAAATTTTCTTTAGAGTTGTCGAGTTTGTCTTTGGTTTATTGTACTTATGTATTGGTTCCTATTTTTTGGTTCTTGTGTGAAGTTGGGGTTGCAAGAGATGTGGCCTTGGGGAATTAATTTTGTGCTTACTTGCTCATGTTTGCCCTCCTTTTTCTCGATCTATGTTTTCTACTGAAATGCGTTTTTCACACACACACACACACCACCCGATGAGCCAATTTCAGCCTCCTTAGGTGATTAGTCACTGGATGGCAGAACGATTTGGATTGATTTTGTGACTTTCCGCACACTGACCAACTCGGGATTCACATCCTAGATTAAACTAGGTCCACACTGATATGTGTATCAGGCTACAGAACTACAGAACTACAGAATCTAGGACCAACAAAGACCCTAAGGTCCGTTCGAGGCTAGTCCGCTACAATACATCCGAAACTACGATACACACTTATCTACGAGTGTATCTCTAACATGCTATATTTTTTTATTATTTTTTTTTATTTTTAAATATATAATCTACTGTACACACTTATCTACATGTGTACAATGTCAGGCATATTAACTACTTCAACCTAGGGGGGGGTGATAGAAAGTTTTTCTTCTCAACTTCCGCAGCCCTCGACTGCTAGTGGTGAAAATCTAGTTATAGGATAGGCGGAAAAGAAAATGGATATCTAAACTACACATGCAAGAGAAATCGCTGGCATCATTTTTAGTCATCATTTTTACTCTCGTTGTTCCTCCGCTCCAAACTCCTTTTGCAAAGACGTTATTATTTACTGTGCTCAGACTACGTTATATTTATACTATTTAAGTGCGCGTCGAGACGGTTTTTAAACATATTTACCGACCTACTATCCACTACGTGGGTGGGTAGCCTATTCCAAATTTGAGTAATTTTAAACGTAAAATAGTTTTGGGCTATACTAGTGTTAAATCGCTTGTTGACTAATTTTAATCCGTGTTGCCGAGTGTTTTCCCTATGATCCAATTCGAACAAATTCCTATAATCAACGTTTGAAAATCCTTTCAATATTTTAAATACTTCAATTAGCTGGCCACGTAATCTTCTGCCTTCGAGAGATGGCAAATCTAATGCCCTGAGTCTTTCCTCATAGGGCCTGTTTCTCAGCTCGGGAATTAATTTTGTAGCCCTACGCTGCACTCTTTCTAATTGCGCGATATCTTTGTTTAAGTATGGAGCCCAAAATTGAACCGCATATTCGAGCAGTGGACGCACAAGTGATTTATACAATGGTAAAATTATCTCTTTGGATTTGAACGTGAAATTACGCGCGATATAACCCAGCACACGATTTGCTTTTTTACATGCATCCGCGCAGTTTCGTGACTTTGAAGTCATCCGAGACTAAAACTCCCAGGTCTTTTTCCAATTTAACTACGTCGAGGACCTGGCCTTTCATGGTATACTCTACCCTCAAATTATGGCAACCCAAATGCATCACCTTACATTTACTTAAATTAAACTGCATTTGCCACTTATCCGCCCATCTGACAATCAAGTTTAGGTCCTTTTGTAATTTTTCTACATCCGATCTTACATAGGCACGGTTGCCCAGCTTCGTGTCGTCAGCAAATTTAGAAATCGTACTAAATACGCCATTATCCAAATCGTTTATATATATTAGAAACAATAATGGGCCAAGAACGGAGCCTTGTGGCACTCCACTACTGACGTTGACCCAATCTGAACATTCACCATTTATAACTACTCGCTGCGAACGATCCTTCAGCCAATTTCTAATCCAATTTAATATCTTACCCTTCACACCGACTGCTTTAACTTTCATTAATAATCTCTCGTGCGGAACGGTGTCAAACGCCTTTTTAAAGTCTAGATAGATTACATCTACAGCTTTGCTTTCGTCGTAAACGCAAATCATTTTATGGAAGAATTCGAGCAAATTTGTCAAGCACGATCTCGCCCGCCTAAACCCATGTTGGGAATCTTTAATCAGATTATTTACCTCGAGGTGGCACACTATTCTATCTCTAATTACCGATTCTAAAAGCTTTCCAACTACCGAAGTTAGACTAATAGGACGAAAATTCGTTGCTTCGTATCTATTCCCATTCTTAAATATTGGTGTAACGTTCGCACGCTTGAAGTCTACAGGGACTACGCCATCTTCTAATGAGCGATTGAAAATTGCACGCAACGGCTTCGCAAGCTCATTCTTAAGTTCCTTTAAATGAGTGGGGTAAACGCCATCGGGCCCGGGTGATTTCGACTTTTTCATCAGGTTAATATATTTAAGAATTTCCACTTCATTAACCGTTATATCGGATATGCAAATATCACTATTATCTACTTCTTCAACTAACGATCCTAATTGGGACGAATCTTCAATAGTAAAGACGCTTGTGAAATGTTCATTTAAAATTTTAGACATTTCCGCCGGAATTTCCGTCAAACGACCATCTTTGTCTTTAATCGGCCCTATTGAACCTTTTAAGGGTTTCCTACTGTTTACATAGCCGTAAAACCGTTTCGGTTCCTTCTTTGAATCCTTCGCCAGTTTTATTTCATATTTCCGCTTCGCATCTCTAACCGCCCGTTTAACTTCTCTTCGAGAATCTATGTAATTTTGCCGACTTATAAATGACTCGTTGTTCTTATGTATTTGAAATTTTCTATTTCGGTCCTTAATTAAGCTTAATATTAGCGGGCTAACCCACGGCGCTCTCATCGACTTCCCGCTCTTACGGCGCACATACTTTACTAAGTCGAAATTTACACTAAGGAGTGTACGCCGAAGCTCAGTGTACATTTCTCCTACCGACCTATTCTCGAAGCGCATTCCCCAGTCTACATCCTTAATCCTTTCGCGAAAAGTATCAAAATCACAGCTACCAAAACGTGGCATGAGCTGTGTACTAATTTTTACATCTACACACGTGTTAACCACGAATCTAATCGCATTATGGTCACTCGAGGCTAAATGCTCTCCTACACAAACATTTTCTACCAGTGACTCGTCAGTCACCATGATTAAATCGAGGATATTATTATCACGAGTTGGTTCCTCCACTTTTTGAACGAGAAAATTCTCCAGAATAAAGTTTAATAGTCTCTCCCCAGCTTTATTTGACGTTAGGTTACTATAATTAACGTTTGGATAGTTAAAATCGCCGCAGACTAATGTGGTTCCTTTTCTAACCCAAGATGAAAGCATATCAAAGAGTGCAGCATCTTCTCTTTCTATTTGCGATGGAGGACGATATATGACGGCTAAATTAATTTTATATTTTGCATTACAACATAATTGGATTAATAAGGCCTCACTTCTCATATCTGCCGTAGACGAGTCGATCGTTATAGCGTTTAAGTCATCTTTTATATACACTAATACGCCCCCTCCTCTACCAGTTTGTCTATTTGTATAATGAATTTTATAACCTGGTATATCAAGTTCGCAAACACTGATCCCCGAATGTGTATCTATCCAAGTCTCGCTTAAGAATACGAGATCGTAGTCTCCCTCTAGAATTACGGCTTTTATTTCGGCAAGTTTATTTTTTAAGCTACGAACATTTGAATATATACATTTCAATTTGCGCTTTAGGTGGACTCCTCTATCACACGCGAATCTGTTCCGTTTCCCTGCTCCCCAATACTCATTGCCCCTTCAAGCGAGGAACGGTCTGGCGCATGGGCATCACGTGGCCCCGCAACTCTCCTACTTAATATGCTACGTACCGACTGGTCTAAAATCCTACCCAGCCGACTGTTTCCCACATCGCTTAAATGAATTCCGTCCGTTTGATAAAGTGAAGGTTGGTCTTGGAATTTATCCCAAACGTTAAAGAAGCTAACTCCAGTATCGCGACACAAGCGCTTAAGGCACTCGTTTGTATATATAGCACGGGACTGCAGACGCAACGTGGATTTTAGTCGGGGTAAAATGCCAATTATTCCTACGTTATCCGCTTTAACTTTCGCAGTATGAATCAGAGTCTTAGCGCGGTTTACTATTCCTTCTGGGGTGCTGTAGTATCTGTGCACATCATTCCCCCCTACGAGCGTGAGGATCGTACGCCCGTCACGTGTTTGGTCCAATTTTTCAATTTCACTAACTACTTTATCTATGCGGCCACCAGGAAAGCAAAATCGTTTTCGTTTTGACGGGTTTCGCGCTGTGAATTCCGGCTCTTGGTTTTTAATTAGAGAATCCCCAATTAGTACAGTTTCTTCTTCCCCTTCGATAGGAGTTAGCAGTGCGAAGGGGTTTGAGCATGGTAATGTGAAATGTTGTTCCCTCGATGGTCTAGCCCCATTTCTAACGGGCCTAAATTGCGAATCTTGGGGTCTATATTGTGAATCCTGGGGTCCAAACGAGTTCAAAATCCTTTGTTGCTGGTCAACAATTGTCTGATGATTCATACGAGTAGGCCGATTGTCGCGATTTCTATTTTCCCTCCCACGCATGTCATGAATGGTAGAATTTAGACTCGAATTTAATTCGTCGACTTTACGGTTGGTCGATATAACGTCCCTCGCGACGGAATTTAGTTCTAATTTAATTTCGCTAATCGCGTTAGCAAACTTACGCTCCAACGCATCGTTTAACATACAAAAACGGCAAATTCTATTTTGTTCCATGTTAGAAGGAACGTAAATTTCCTTATTAAAGGAAGCCCCACAACTCGAACATTCAAACTTGATCACGGGCATTGTCGATTTCTAGAATACGTATGAAGATAAATAAAATTAACACAGCGAATAAGACGGCCAATCTTTTTAATACAGCGACTAATATTATATGAGCGCAGGAAGTATCTATAATTATTAAGTTACTCAGAAAACGAAATTTATGGGCACAGATGAATTAAGCAGGAGCACAGAGATAACACGTCTTTTCAGTGAGGACTCAGCGGGCGGAATGAGGACTAAAAACTAAAAACCACCTACCGGTAGGGTTAGGAGTATTAACTTAACCTGTTCAAAACCATTTGAGACCTTTTCCAAAGCTGAAAGAGCAGTCAATACCATCCCCTTTAACCGGTTTCTCCACGATGTAAGGTTGACGAGCATCAACGCAATACCAGCATGCCCGGATGGGGATCTGGACAGCTCCGCCCTTTACCGCCATTGAGTATTTAGTTCTTAGGACACACATTATCGGTTGTGTGGTTTCCCAGACCAGCATCCCTTATCTGAGCTTAACTACCTTTTATGGTGCATATGACGAATAATATATATTTATATTTTAGACGCCGAAGGAAGAAAACGGAGCTAAATTAAAAAAAATATGCAATGATACAACAGATGGCTACGAATCCCCCGTTAAAAAGGTAACTTTTTTTTTTTACTCTGTAGTACTCACATTGCGAGGTTGAATGAGACACTCAAAGAAACCTCAAAGATTTGCACTTTAGAGCTTTATAAAATCTTATAATGGGTTCACACATTGAACCAAAACAACATTTGGTGGAAGAGAATCCGAATGAGTACTCTGAAAAGAGCACTACTCCCATAGACTATTACCGCTCCTTTTTGAAAGGATGTTGGTCAAATGACGGGGGGTTTGTTGTTGTTTTCTCCTAAGCTGGTGGGGTTTGGGCAAGCAAGCAAACTACATTTAGTTCTACATAACTACGAAATCATAGCGAGCGCTTAAAAGATACAGCCCAAATCACTTAAAGCTTATTATTCCCTCATCCTGACAGAGGACATCATGCATCCCCTTCATGTAGCATCTTAATAATTATTTGTAAGATGCTCTATTTTAAGCAATACGAGATCCTCGCAATTTGAGCCAAGTTAAGCCACAATGGATGTGTTAGCCCACGGATGGAATCCTGATTCGGGTGGCTGAAATACGCTCTAGATACCCGTGGTTCGGAATCCACGTTAATCAGTAGGTCACCGCTGATGAAGTGTAAGTCGGGGGTAAAACCACTAGCCATGAAAATAAACCACCTTGCATCTCCGAAGGGACCTCTCGGAGCTCTCACTAGCCTAGTGGATACGGCGTTGGATTTCTAATGCTGAGGTGTCGGGTTCGTTCTACCTTAGTAAGTAAGGACAATAAGTTGAGCGTCATTGTGAGCTGGCTTCCCATAGGGGGATACCCTACGTCTACTCCGCGGGGATAGGTAGCCTATTGCTACTCGTGTCCACATACCCTTGGCGCAGAACGGTTGTGCCCCGACCCCGGCTGGGAGGGGGGCGGGGGCATGAGCGCTCGTTAATATTAAAATAGTAGATATCCAGACTCCTCTTTCCCATCGCGGGCCGGCCTCTCATGCCTTCAGGCTCACTAGCGGTCATTCTGATTTTTATGTGAATTTCTATCAGGTCGCGGGAGGGAGATCTGGTCCACGAAGGAGCGACGGAGTGCGCGACAGTTATATAGGGGACCTGGGTTAGTTGAAGAACTGAGGCTGGACCTGGAGAGTTGCCTACCTCCATTGACCCTTTAGTTATCCACTTTTGGCTTTTGTACTTTCTTCACATTTCATTTCTTCTAACTGGCTATTAAAAACATCTTCATAAAACTTCTTTAGTTGTGTTTTTAATAAAAATAAAGTTGGAATTATAGTTTTCAGAAATTGTCACCTCGAAAAGAACACTTCTTTAGATCTTGTTGTAGTCTCTTCTTTTTGCTGATTGAGATATATACCTTATTAACCTCAAATTTACCCTCCCAAAAAACTATCAAAGATACTTTCGTCCTCTTGCTTACATTTTACCTCTATTGATCTTAACCTACCTTTGTTGTTTTCTTCAATTTAAACATTTCTTTTCAGCCTTTGCCAAGTATCTTCAAAGGGGTACATATGTGTCTTCCGAAGTCGATTGAAGATTACCGCCGCCTATATCGGTATTTCATAGCGTATCCTTTTATATAGAAGCTGATTAACATGTATTCAGGTATCTTTATCGATGCCTAAACTCATTTATTACTAAATACAGTGAATAAATGCATGTAATCTATATTTACAACGATGTCCCTTGTTCTTAAGGACTGCTTCAATTCGTTTTGGCATGCTGGAGATGAAATTTGCGATCTTTTTGGATGTTATTTTCAGCCAAGAACTTTGTATTGCTTTTGCTTTGTGACAAGGTGCGCCGTCATGCTGAAAATTCAGTTATCATCCCCAAATTAGTCCTGAACTGTTGATAAAATGTGCTTTGAAGTACTTTTTGGCACCATTTTAAGTTCATGGCAGTATTCTTAGGCAAAATTGTAGGTGCTCTAGTTCCCTTAGATGAGTAACAGACCCAGACCTGGAGGGTGTCTGGATGCTTCACCGTGTGTACGACAGTAATCGTGAAAGCGCTCCCATTTTCTCCTATCGAAGTATCTTCTAGAAGCGGAAGGGACCTACATCAGAGAATATAACTCTGCCCCAGCACGCTGATCTTCCGTCGGTGACTGGTGCCATCCGCACGTCCTCTATAGAGACTTCTTGTCGCTGAACAGGACATGCCACTAGCTTTTAACAGAACACTTTGCATAATACATTTGTAAGTGCTGTTTAGCCTTCTCTGGTTATAACGGGTCGCTCTCTCTCTCTCTTTCTCTCTCTCTTTCCAGGCACATCTTGATGGTACCTACGATATCCCAATGATTTAGGCCAATCGTGCCCTAAAACCTTTCGAGTTCGTGGCTAGTAAAGTCCGAGATTTCGGGGTAACTTTCGGGCTTTGGCACACATGGTTCTCCCCATCACACCACCCTTTGAATCGTTGTCACCACGCTTCTGCCCCTAAAGCTCTACAGCGCTGGGGATACTGTGTTCGTATTTCTTGGAGCAGTCATCGCGTCACTATTCACAGCTGGCTCCAAGTCAGAGAGAGGTGGCTTGTAGGCCCTGTTCCTCGCTTTTGAAGCTGGCTGGGTTCTTCCGTACGGTGTGCCCCATCTGTATGGCAAGACTTTTTGCAATATGCCGCTCTCTATATTGCAATCTGCGTATAACCTTGGTGTCGAGATTATCTTCTGTGTTCCCGGACATGTAGGGGTTGTTGAGAATGAGCATGCTGATGAGTGGGCAAGGTTGTCGACACCCACTGGGCAAAGGAACTAGCCTTTCTCTCTCTCCCACACACTCTACAAGGCAGCCCTATGAGCTGCATGGCAAAGAACATGGGAGACCAGAGTAGGAAGCTGACTGTTCTCGTGGACCTATGCTTCGATGGTACAAGTCATTTTTTTTTTTATCTTCTACGAATCTGATTTGATGGACGCAGTCATCGTATGTGGCGTTGTCCTGAGCCTTTTTGTCAAGATTTCCTTAGTCAGGGTTTTGGTTCCACACCTTCAGGTTGAATTTCCTAGTCTAGGGAGCGGTACCTGCACAGTAATGATTGAGTTTTTGGAGGATGCATACCTCTTCCATAGTATTGCTGCCATTTTCGTTTCTCTTTTTTCTAAACCGCGTAAGGGGCGCGGTGATTTGCCATCCTGGCCGCCGTGCTGACGGGACTCAGCACCCCGTCCGGCCCCAGCTTAGCCTCTCTTCCTTCCTTCAAAACACTTGTTTCCTCTCTTTTCATACAACCTCTCCCACAACTTTCTCTGGTCAGCCTCTAATTCCACAGGGTAGATGCTGACCTTCTTCTCGGCCAACCGTCCTGGATCGGGGCTGGGGGGGGGGGGGGGGACAATGTTCCCCAACCCCTGAGCTCCGGTCTGGGGTGGTTGGTTTTTAACAACCTGCTTCATCCCCACCCATACCTTCCTCACATCCCTTTTCCTCTCGTCTTCAAAATCTATCTTTTTTACGCCGTGTATAAGGTGGAGCCGCCATGCCGATCGACTGCCAGGCCACCAGGCGGGAGGGGGTGGTCCGAAATGGCGGCGCCTGGCTCTGCCAGGCCTGTAAGCACCTCTTGCAGTGCGGGCAACTGCAAGAGGTGATGAGCTATTGCGTCCCGTAGCACAAATAGGGTCACCATGCCCAATGATGAAAATAAAAAAAAAAAAAAACAACCCCCAACTTCCCCAAGAACATCAACGGAGCCGCCCTCGGATAGCTCCCTTGTGCTTGCGCAGGGGACCCTCCATACTTCTTTAACCGGAGAGGAGGCTTACTCCTCTCCTACGCCTACGGGTGTAGGGGACTCCCCCTCACCCCCTTTCTCTGGAGGTGCTTTCAGGCACCTCCCTAATTGCAGCAGCAGTCCCTCCTTTGCTTTCTAAGGGAACTGCCAAGAAAGCCAGCAGGCAGACAATGGCCGACCGCCCCTCGTGTAAGCAGCTCGGTAGGGCAAACCCCCTTAGGGGGGAGAGGGAAGCCAGGCCCCTTCGGTCGCTTCCCTCGAAAGACCTGCTGGCAAGAATATTAAACCTTGCCGGGGTCAAGGCCTGTGCCTCCCCACAAAAGACTCATGACGCTGCCAAGGGGACCTGCGATGTCCTGTGAGGGGATGGCCAACTGGAGGCCCCTCCTGTGATAGACATGGTCCTTGAGGAAAACCAGCCTCAGACGGTAGGGCCTTCCATGGGGGGGAATCCGGGCTCGGCGCCAAGCACCGAATCCGCCCCTATGCAAGGTCCTCCTCAAACGGCTGGGCATTCTCAGGCAGTACAAGGAGGGGAGGGATCTCCTCCTGATGATGCCCCTGCGACCACCAGAACCTTGTCCATTTCGGAGAGGGACCTGGCTGAGGCCGCCCCATCTGGCATGGGGGCTTCTGCCGGCGGAGGCGAGAAGCGGGTTCATTCCCCGCCCTCCTCTCCAAGAAATAAAAAGACGAAGAAGACTCTGGGCTCCTCTCCATCCGCGGCAACGGGTGGGTCTGCTGCCACTCTGGCAAGCGACCAAGCTAAGATCAGCACATCCGCCCCGGTTGTGGAGCCCCTGACTAAGACTAATACCAAGAGTGCACAGGGCGGAGCCTCGATGACATCGAGGCCCCTGATTCAGAGGTTACCTGGCGTTTTCGAGCCCGCTGGCTTCAAACGCTTCCTCGTTATTCGCTCCATTGATGGCACCATGTTATCCAAGGGCAACATGATCCATCAGAGGAGAGGATTAGCTAGTGCAATTGGTAGAGAGCCGAAGGTGAGCCGTTTCTCGGACGGGAGCCTTGTGGCAAATGCGGCGAATCCCGCCGAGGCGGCCAAGATAAGTGCTCTTCGGACACTTCTTGGCACCCCGGTGAGTGTGACGCCGCACTCTACCATGAACTTTGTGAAAGGAGTAGTTTATGCGAGGGAACTCGTTGACTACTCCATTGAAGACATCACCCTAGAGCTGGCCAACCATGGGGCGATCAAGGTCGAACGTGTGATGAGAAAACAGGGAGGGGCCTCGAGACCCACCCCTATACTCTTCGTCACGTTCGACTGTGACAAGCTCCCTGAGTCGGTGCGTGCTGGTTGGTACCGCTACCGCGTGAGGGCATTCGTGCCACTGCCCGGCGGTGCTATTACTGTCACCGCTTCGGCCATACGAATCGCTCATGTAGACGTGCAAAGTCGGGATCTGTGTAAATTGCTCCAAGGTCGCACACGATAAGTCCAAATCGTGTGTGGCCAAGTGTATCAATTGCGGAGAGCCGCACCCTGCTTCTTCGAAGTAATGTGGTGCATATCTCCTGGAGAAAGAAATCCTGGCCGTTCAGGCCCAGGATAGACTCTCATTCCGCGAGGCTAAGGACTTGGTCCTGGCGCGCCCGGCTCTGCCTGGGACGTCAGATGCCTTAATAGTTAAAAAGGCACCCTCTGCTCCTGGCCCATCCAGGCCAACGAGCACGATTGTTTCCGCGCCCATTCGGAGCCCTTCTGCGGGCTCTACCCAACCAGGGCGCTCCCCTGGTAAAGCTGGCGGAAAAAAGGGTTCATACCCAGCCCCTGCTAAAACCAGGGCTCCCCCCTCTTCCCTCAGCGTGACCGTTTCCCGTAAGGCAAAACGGCCACGCGCCTCCACCGAGTCGTTAGACTCACAGGAGGCAACACTCCTGAAGATGGTCGCCAGGCCATCTTCCGGGGTTCCTAAAGCTGTTCCCCGAAAGCAGGACAGCAACAAAGGAGCTTCGGCTCCTTCGCCCACGCCCTGAGGTTGAGCGAGTGGCTCGGAGACGGTGGTTCCTAGAAAAGACGGCTTTCCCGCCTCCGAAGCCGCAACGCCCGCCTAAGGTTTCGAGCGGAGGGAGGAACAGACTCGCATGGCAAGCCCAACCTCCCCTAATAAGTCCTCAAAGGCGACAGCGCCTTCAACGCTTTGTCCGGCTAACAGCGCCTGAGGTTCTGCCCCCGGGAAGCGTACGGCCATTTCAGTGAGGGTCTTCAGTTCGAGAAGGGCCCCCGCGTCTCCTCCGAGCTAGGCCTGGAGGGCAAATTCCTTCAATAAAATATCCGTGGACTCTGGGCCAACTGGGAGGAGCTACGGTGGCTCGTCTCGTCCCGTTCCCCGTTAGCTATCGTTTTGCAGGAGACCATGCTAGGTGCGTGCTCCCTGCCCGCCCTTCCGGGGTATAAGGGTCTTGCGACCCCACCACCGCGGGATGGCCGGGCTGAGGGATGCACGGTTTACACCCGGCATGATGTCCGTTCTTCCTTTTTCTTTAGATACCTCCTTTCAGGCAGTGGCTGTGCAGCTGCACCTGGATAGGAGGTATACTATCATTTCTGCGTACATTCATTCCACCGTCAGCTTACTTCGACGCGGGGGACTTCCGCCGCGTCGTCACACGGTTGCCGAGGCCCTATCTCTTGCCTGGAGATCTGAACGGCAGGCATCCTCTCTGGGGAGATTACTCCATAAATCCCAGGGGACAAGTCCTTGCCGATCTGATCGAAGAGCTCTTGATGGGTGTGCTAAACGTGGATGAGTTTACGCATCACTGTCCGAGAACAGCTTCATTTTCTTGCCTTGACCTATCTTTGTGCTCTTCGGATGCACAGCCTGATTTTGATTGGGGGGTGGTCGATGACCTCCTTGGTAGTGATCACTTTCCCATTCAAATATTATTTTCAGGGCAACTGCCGCCTGAGAGCCCACCTCGGTGTTGCTCTGCGAGGGCGCGGTGGCCTGCATTTCAGGAAATGACTGAATTCTCTATCTCAGTCGAGGAGTTTAGGTCGGTAGATGAGGCCGTTGAGTTTTTCTCCGGCAACCTCATCGCCGTGGGCCTGACTACTATTCCTAGGACGTCTGGCCGTTTTGCATGCGACCACTCACATGGTGGTCGGCCGAGTGTGAGACGGCCCTCAAACAGAAGCGTTATGTCTACATGCGCTATAAGCGCTGCCCGAACGATTTCAATGTCGCTGAATTTCGTCGGGCTAGGGCTAGGTTCCGGTATATTTCGAAGCACGCCCGCCGCTCTTCTTGGCGGGCATATGTGTCTTCACTTAACGGGAAAGACCCCTTTAGCTGAGGGGTGGAAGCGAGTCAAAAGGATTCGGGGCAAGTTCTCGCAGGACCCCCTTCCCGTTCTCCAGCAGAATGGGACCGCAATCTCGGACCCCGCGTCCGTGGCGGAATCTTTCGCGACCGCTTTTTCCGCATTCTCTAGCTGTGATGCTGCTCCGCCAGCATTCAATGCACGTCGTGATGTCGCGGAAGGCCGCCGGCTGGACTTTACCTCCAGAGGCGGAGAACCCTTCAACGACAGGTTTACTGTGAGTGAGTTGCGCTCCGCTCTTGCTTCGTGCGTAGACACCGCCCATGGTCCGGACGATGTCCCGTACGCCATGCTTCGACACCTGGATGAGCGAGGCATGGCCTTTCTGTTAGATTTGTTCAACAGGATTTGGGTGGAAGGTATTCTCCCAGACTCCTGGCGAATCGCTACTCTGCTCGCCTGGCGCAAGCCGGGGAGAGATCACTCTACTCCGACCGGTTTCCGACCAAACTCTCTAACCTCTTGCGTGTGCAAGTTGATGGAGAAATTGGTAAATGTTAGACTAGCCTTTTTCCTGGACAGCGGAGGCCATCTGTCTTCCGCACAGTGCGGCTTTCGCAAGTTCCACTCCACGTCGGATGTTCTGCTCCGACTGGAAAATGCCGTTTGCTAGGCTTTCCTTCGTAGACAGCACTACGCCACGGTGTTTTTCGATCTGGAGAAGGCCTATGATACCGCATGGCGATACGGTATCATGGAGACTCTCCACACGATGGGGGCGAGGGGACGCCTCCCAATGTTTATATCTGAATTTTTGCGAGATCGTGGATTCCGCGTACGGGTGGGGGGAGCCCTCTCCGGCCCAAAGGAGCAGGAAGAGGGTGTCACACTCGTGAGTGTGTGTCCTCAGTGTCACACTCTTTGCCCTGAGCATCAACGGCATCACCTCGGTGCTGCCGGAAGATGTTCTCGATACGCTCTACGTGGACGACCTTTCGATCTCTTTTGGCGCGGCCCAGATGCCAACTCTGGAGCGTCGACCCGAACAGGCATTGAACCGCGTCTCTCGCTATGCCCGAAGCGCACAGGTTTCGGTTTTCTTTGGCCAAGACTAAGGTGGTGCACTTGTGCCGCCATCCACGGCTTCACCCCGACCCAGATTTGTTTCTTAATGGGGTGCGCCTGGATGTGGTTGAGTCGCACCGTTTCCTTGGTCTTGTATTCGACCGACGCCTCACCTGGGAGGCTCATATTCGCAGCCTTAGGGTCTCTTTTACCCGCGCCATGGACATTCTCCGTTCCGTGACGTTCAGCGCTTGAGGCGCTGATAGGGCTACTGCCTTACTTTTTTATCGATCCTTTGTTCGCTCGAAGCTCGACTACGGATGTGAGTTTTATGCATCCGCAGCCGAGCGTTTATTGCGAAAGGTGGATTCGATCCACCACACCGGCCTTCGCCTTGCGACCGGTGCCTTCCGCACTTCCCCCATTGAGAGCCTGTTGGTCGATGCTGGGGAGATGCCACTCGCTCTGCGCCGCGTGCAGTGCATCACTCGCCTGTACGCGCGAGCCCAGCGCCTCCCTCGCCTGTACGCGCGAGCCCAGCGCCTCCCTCAGTTGCCAACAGCTCTCACTGCATCCGCAGCTGATCTCGATGGTGCCTATGCCGCCGAGAGACGCCAGTCATACCCTAAGCCCTTTGGGTTTAGGGCCAGGAAACTCCTTCGAGAAGTAGATATAGCTCTCGGGCCGGTGGCGCCCCTGTTTCTGCCCAGGACGCCACCCTGGAGGGTACCACATTTGGCTATTTGTCGCCACGCCTCTGCTCCCAAAGCTTGTACTGCGCCGGGAGTATTGCGTTCGACCTTTTTGGAGCACACATCGTGTTACGCTGGTACCGTGCCAGTGTATACGGATGGCTCCAAGTCCCAAGAGGGGGTCGGCTTCCACGCTGTATCCCCTCTGTTTGAAGTCAGCGGGGCTCTACTAGGCGCTGCGTCTGTCTTCACGGCCGAGCTGGTGGCAATACACCACTCGGTACGGGAGATTACGCGACGTGCCCGGTTCGGAGACCGGATTGTGATCTATAGCGACTCACAAAGCGCCCTGAGTGCTCTCAGGGCATTGGAATCTCCGCATCCCCTGGTTCGCGAAATCTGTGACGCCACGGTTTTGGCGAGCCGGGCAGATGTCGAGATTATCTTCTGCTGGGTTCCTGGACATGTAGGAATTGCGGGGAATGAGGGCGCCATAGAGTCCGCGAGGACTCTGCGACCGGACCAGCGTTTCGCTCTTCCTCACACTGACTACATTGCAGGAATACGGGCAGCTCTTCGGACTGCTTGACAAAGAAGATGGGAGACGGTCGAGGGGAACTTAAAGTTGCGTGCCATTGCGCCGCGACTGTTCCCATGGACCTATCCCCCAATGCCGTGGCGGCTTCAGGTTGCTTTCTGTCGTCTCCGAATTGGACACACTTGTGTGACGCATCGCTATTTGATGGAGCGCTCTCCTGCGCCCTATTGCAACGACTGCGTAGTCCCCCAGACTGCTCGGCACTTTCTTGTCTAATGTCCCAGTCTGGGTGATCTTTGCGCACGATACCTGTCCCGGTACCGGGATGGGCGGGGTCGCTACCGCCTGTCCCTTGTACTCGGGATGAGTGCGCGCACTTTGACTGGTGGACTTGTTGACTTTTTGGGGGAGGCCGGCCTTCTCCCTTTCAGGTTTAATTGTTGTTTTTGTTATTGTTATTTCTTTTTATTTTTGTTTCCTGTTCAATTTTTTAAAGTAGCCTAGAACTAGGCTGTTTGTTTACGGCGACTTATGCCTAAGTCGGCAGTCGCCACATAGCCCCTTAAATAAATAAAAAAAAATATATATTTTTTCTAAAGGGTTTTTTTTATCTTATTTAATTTCGGCGGCTGACAAATTACTAATGTTCTCTAAGTCAAAATTTCCCCCTTTTCTGTAATGAAGCAGACCCCCCTCCCCCCTTATTATGCCAGACCATATCAATAAATGCTAATGCAACATTCTTTGGGAAATGGGTTGTCATGTCAATAATTCTTGATAACAATAACTCTTATCACCTAAGTTAAGATAATTTTTTTTTAGAAATAAATACTTTGATGTATATAACAAATTTCTTTAAATCTAATAAGTACCAATCTCGGGGCGTCGAGCTATATGCTAATTATGATCATAAAATGGGTCAAAATCTCAAGATTAAGTTTTGTATGTTCACAGGGTTTTTCTTTGGGCCTCTAAGCCCTGCAGTGGGGTATCCTGGGTAGCCTGTTACACTTGGTACCTAGTGAAGTATCGCGTCCTCCCTACCCGAGTGCAAATTGGGGAAGCCCTGTCACTGGGATGACGTGAACTCTGATGGTGCATGGAAAAGAAGATAGGAGACTGCCATTGTGCCGCGACTTAGCCCTCAATCCCGCATCAACTTCAGGTCGCTTTCTGTCACTTCGAATTGAGTGCATTCGCAGGACGCACCGCTATTTGATGGAACGCTTGCCCGCACCTTTTTGCGAGGACTGCATTGTCCCACAGATGTTAGGCACTTTCTTGTTGAATGTCGCATTTTGGGTCATTTTCGCACGTTACTTGTCCCCGGTTCATATTGATGCCGCGTGAAGGTATACGTGTCACTGTCCTGGAGGTACTACTACAGCCACCGCTTCGGCCATATGAATCGCCCATGTAGACTTTCAAAGTCAAGTTTACCAGAAGTCTATGTAATTTGCTCCAAGGCTGTACACCATAAGTCCTTATCATGTATGGCCAAGTGTGTCAATTGAGGAGAGCTGCTCTCTGATTACCCAAAGCAATGCGGTGCATATCTACTAGAGAAGGAAACCTTGGCCGTTCAAGCTATGGATCGTCTCTCCTTTCGTGAGGCTAAGGACTTTGTGTTCAAGCGCCAGGCGCTAGCTGGATGTCTTACGCCTCAATATTAAAAATAAGCACTCCCTAATCCTGCGCCCTGGAGGCCTACGGCCACGGTCGCTTCCGCAACCATTCAAGAGAAGGGTCTACCCACCCCTGGCGCTCGCATAGTAGAGCTATCGGCACAAAGGGTTTCAGCTTCGGCTAAAACCAGATCTCCTTCCCCCGCGTGATCACTGCCGCGGTTCGGACACCGGATTGTGATTTATAGTGACTCACAAAGCGCCCTGAGTGCTCTCGGGGCATTGGAAGCTCGGCATCCCTTGGTTCGCGATATCCGTGACGCCACGGTTTTGGTGAGCCGGGCGGATGTCAAGATTATCTTCTGGGTTCCTGGACATGTGGGAATCGCGGGGAATGATCGCGCAAAAGAGTCCGCGAGGACTTGTCGACCAGACCAGCGTTTCGCTCTTCCTCACACTGATTATATGGCAAGAATACGGGCAGCTCTCCGGACTGCTTGGCAAAGAAGATGGGAGACAGTCGAAGGGAACTGTGCCATTGCGCCGCGACTGTTCCCATGGACCTAACCCCCAATGCCGCGACGGCTTCAGTTTGCTTTCTGTCGCTCCGAATGGGACTCACCGCCATTAATAGAGCGCTCCCCTGCGCCCTACTATGAAGACTGCGTTGTTCCCCAGACTGTTCGACACATTCTTTTTGAATGTCCCAGTCTGGGTGATCTTCGCGCACGTTACGGGGTCGCTACCGCTTGTTCTTGCGACGGGTTCGTGCACGCTGACTTATGGACTTTACGACTTTTTGGAGGAGGACCAAGTGGGCAGTCGCCAAATAGCCCCTTGAAAAAAAAAAATAAATAAATTTTTGAGGAGTCTGGACTCCTCCCATTTATTTGACTTGTTTTTTTTTGTAGGTTGCATGTTCCTCCGCCGGGGATGAGGTGGGCCTACCTTCGATGTCGGAGCGCGTCTCCTTGCCCTTTTGCTTTGTTTTCTTGTTATTTGTTATTTACATATTATTTTTGTTTATTGTTTCTTAATATAGCCTAGTAGTTGTCTGTGTCGTGTACGGCGACTTATGCCCAAGCAAGCAGTCGACAGATGCCCCCCCCATCCCCCCAAAAAAATATATACATCACTGCCGCGCTCCTCCACCGAGTCGTTAGACTAGCGCACAGGAGGCAAATCCCCGAAAGTCGTTTTGAGGCTGTCTTCGGGCAATCATAAACATACCCCCCTCCCCCCCGAAAGGCTCATAGCACCAAAGATGCTTCGGATCCTACACCACCACCCAAGACTCGACCAGGCGACTCGGAGACACGGTACACTTCTAAAGAGGGCCCCCTCCCCCTCATCTCCGCAGCCGCCCCGCACACCAAAGGCTTAAAGACGGAGGGAGGAAAGTCGCATAATCAGACCAACCTCCCCCAATAGCATCGGGAAACGTACGGCCTTTTCTCTGCGGGTCTTCTTTGCGAAGAGGGATCCCCCTCTCCTGCGAGTTACGCCTGCATGACATATTTGTTCAATGGAATTGCCGTAGACTGTGAGTCAACTGGGAGAAGCTGTGGAGACTCGTCTCCTCTCCCGTTCCCCCTTAGCTTTTTTTTTTCAAGAGACCATGCGGAGCACGTGCCCTCTGCCTAACAACCCTCTCGGGGTATAAAGGTCTCACGAAACCACCACCAAGGGATGAGTGCCGAGCAGGAGGATGTGCGATTTACACCTAGCGTGATATCTCCGTTCTTCTATTTTCTATAAATCCCTTTCGGGCCGTAGCAGTGCAGCTACACCTGGATAGGATGTATACTGTAATTTCTGAGTACATTACACCGTCAACCCACTTCGTTGTGGAGGATTTCCGCCTCGTGGCCCGGTTGCCAAGGCCTTTCTCGGGGAGTTGAACGGTAGACACCACCTGTGAGGGTACTACACGTTTAATTCCAGGGGTCAGGTCCTTGCCGATATGAAAATAAGTGTCATAAATGTTTATGCGTCACTCTCAGAGAACCGCTTCATTTTCCTGCCTTAATATATCCATGTCCTCTCCGGATGCACAGCCTGTTTTTGGTTGAAGGTGGTTGATGACCTCCATGGGTGTGTTCACTTTCACATTCAATTATCAATATCTGTGCCGATGCCGGTTGAAAGACCACCCCGGTGGTGCTTGGAACAAGCGCGGTGCTCTGCATTTCAGGAAATGACTGATTTCTGTCTCAGTCGAAGAGTTTAGGTCGTTGGATGAGGCCATTGAGTTCTCCGGTAGCTTCATCGCGTAGAGCTAACTACTATTCCTAGAACGTCTGGCCATTTTGCACGCAGACAGCTTCCTTGGTGGTCAGCGGAGTGTGAGACGGCCCTCAAACAAAAGTGTTGCCCGAAGATTTTACTGTGGGTGAATTTCGTAGAGTTAGGTCTAGGTTCCGCTATGTTTCGAAGCATGCCCGCCGCGTGTCTTCACTGAACGAGAAGACCCCTCTATTAGAGTTGTGGAATCGAGTCAAAAGGATTCGGGTGAAGTTCTCGCAGAACCTCCCTCCCGTTCTCCAAGAGAATAGAACCGCAATTTCAGACCCCACGTCCTTGTCATAGTCCTTAGCGGCCACTTTCTCCGCATTCTCTAGCCGCGCCACCATTCAATGCGCTTCGTGATGTCACTGAAGGCTGCCAACTGGTCTTTACTTCTAGAGGCGGAGAACCCTTCAACGATGGGTTTACATTCTGTGAGTTGCGTTCCACTCTGGCTTCGTGCACGGGCACGGCCGCTGGGCCGGACGATGTCCCGTACGCCATGCGTCGACACCTGGGTACGCGAGGCATGGCCTTTCTCTAAATTTGTTAATCAGGATCTGGGTATAGGTATCCTCCCAGACTCGCGAATGATTAATGCGCCCGTCTTTTGCAAACCGGGGAGAAATCACTCTACCCCAGCTGGTTTGCTCCTAATCTCTAACCTCCTGTGTGTGCAACTTTGTGGAGAAATTGGTAAATATTATCCTAGTCTTCTTCTTAGATACCGGAGGCGACCTGGCTTCCGCAAGTTCCTACTCCAAGTTGGGTTTTTGCTTTGACTGGAAAGTGCCGTCTCCGAGGTCTTCCTTCGTAGACAGCACTAAACCATGGTGTTTTCCGATCTGGAGAAGGCCTAAGACCGCATGGCGATACGGTACCATGGTGACTCTCTACACCATATGGGGGCGATGTAAAGCCTCCCATACTTTATTTCTGACTTTTTGCGAGATCGTCAATTCCTCTTACAGGTGGGGGAAGCTCTCTCTGGCCAAATGGAGCAGTGAGAGGGTGTCCCGCACTCTTTGTCCTGAGCATCAACGACATCATCACCTCGGTGCTGCCGGAAGATGTTCTCGCTACACTACGTGGGTGACCTTTCGATCTCTGTTAGCGCGGCCCAGATGTCAACTCTAGAACGTCGGCTCCAATAAGCATTGAACCGCGTCTCTTGGCTTAGACCGAGGTAGTGCACTTCTGCCACCATCCACGGCTCCACCCTGACCCAGACTTGTTTCTAAATAGGGTTCGCCTGGAAGTGGTGGATTCGCACCGTTTCCTTGTTCTTGTATTTTATCCACACCCCACCTGGGAGGCTCATATTTGCAGCCTTAGGGTCTCTTCTACCCGCGCCATGGATATTCTTCATTCCGTGACGTTCAGCGCTGCCTTACATTTTTACATATCCTTTGTTTGTTCGAAGCTCGACTACGGATGCGAGTTTTATGCATCCGCAGCCGAGCGTGTATTACGGAAAGTGGACTCGCTCCACCACACCGGCCTTTGCCTGGCGACCGGTGCCTTCCGCACGTCTCCCATTGAGAGCTCACTTGTCGATGCTGGGAGAAATGCTACTTGCTTTGGGCCGTGCACAATGCATTATACTCCTGTACGCGCGACCCCGCTGCACCCGCAACTGGTCTCGATGGTGCCTATGACGCCCCTAAACGTCAGTCATACCCAAAGCCCTTTGGGTTTAGGGCTAGGAAACTCCTTCGAGAGCTCGGTGTAGCTCTCGGGCCGTTGCGCCTCTGGTTCTGCCCAGGAGGCTACCCTAATATGTAAACATTTGACTATTTGTCGCCGCGCCTCTGTTCCCAAAGCTTCCTCAGTGCAGGGAATATTAGATTCTTCCTTTATAGAGCACCCTTCGTTTCACTAGATCTTTGCCACTGTATACAGATGGCTCCAAGTCCCAAGGGAGGGTCGGTTTCCACACCGAATCCCTGTGTTAGAAGTTAGTGGTTCTCTACCAGCCGCCGCGTTTGTCTTCACGACCGAGCTGGTCACAATACACCATTCGGTACTGGAGATAAAGCGTTGTGCTCGGTTCGGAGACCGGATTGTCATCTTTAACGACTCACAAAGAGCGTTGAGTACTCTCGGGGTATTGAAATCTCCCACACCCCTTGTTTCGCTGTATCCGTGAGGCCACTGTTGCCTCGAGTCGGGTATAGGTTGAGATTATCTTCTGCTGGGTTCCTGGACATGTGGCAATTGCGGTGAATGAGGGTGCCAAAAACTCCGTGACGTCTGGGCGACCAGGCCATCGTTTGGCTCCTCCTCACATCCACTACATGGCAGGAATCTGGGCAGCCCTCCGAGCTGCTTGGCCAAGAAGATAGGAGACAGCCGAGGGAAACTTACATTTGCGTGCCATTGCGCCGCGACTGTTCCCATGGACCTACCCCCCAATGCCGCGACGGCTTCAGGTTTCTTTCTGTCATCTTCGAATTGGACGCACCGCCATTTATTGCGACGATTGCGTTGTCTTCCAGACTGTTCATTACATTCTTGTTGAATGTGTCAATCTGTGTGATCTTCGCGCACATTACCTCTCCTTGTATCGGGACGAGCCGGGTCGCTACCGCTTGTCCTTTGTACTCAGGATTGGTTTGTACACACAGACGTGTAGACTATTTGACTTCTTGGAAGAGCCTGGTTTCCTCCCTTTTATTTGACTCCCTTTGGTGTTCGTCGCATTACCCTCGCCGGGGTGAGGCGGGCCTCCCACCGACCGGAGCGTGCTTCCTTTTTCTTTTGTTTTTTTGGTTTCCTTTGTTCGTTTGTTTTTTAATCTGGCCTAGCATTAGGCTTTAAAATAAATTCGGCGATTTGTTTCCTGGTTGGCTGTCGCCAGATATGGCCTTTTTTATTGGACTCATAAGCGAGTTTGGAGTAGGAAGTTTGAATTTTCCTGTCGCCGCCTCATTTTATTTGACTGATTTTGGTCCCAGCTCTGCGCTGGTGATTTCGTTGGCTTTGGTTTAGGGGGGTTAGTGTTTTAATGTAGGCTAGTATTAGGCTGTAAAGTAATTGCGGCAACTTATGCCTTTGGATGCAATCGCTAGATAGGCCCTAGACTATATAGATAAAAAGAATTTTCTTATCACGAATGAATGGTGACTTGAAGAGGTCACAAAGCAACATACTAAAGCCTAGTCATTATTTATCACTGTATAGCGTCAAATCAGTGAATTTATGCTTGGTGCGATAAGTAAAAATATTTGATAAGAAAAGGAGGCTATAATTACGGAATTTAAATTTATCGTTTAACATAACATAATTTCACGGATGGCAAAAGCCACAAGGGCTTATCAAAGGTCATCCGCATCTATCAAAACCCACCCACAAAATGCATCCATAGGATTGTGTCCGATCATGCATCTACAATATACAATTTGAACCATACACAGGAATGTGTCAAAAACAAAAAACATCATCATCAAGACTCGTCAAAATCCAAATCAATCGTAATATACAATAATAAAAAACTGCATCCACAGGAATGAGTCCAGAATATCCCCCAAAGTTAACCTTCCCTCCCCATAAAATCATCTAATCTGCGTTTAGATACATTAAAATTTGGACTGTTGACCGTCTCGGATGGCAAACTATTCCAGTAATCTACCACCCTATTGGTGAAAAGATATTTTCTAACATCCAACCTACAGCTCTGTTTTTTAATTTTTAAGTGATGACCTCTACTCCTATTACTACCTTCCAACTCAAATAACTTGCTAAAAATCCAACTTATCCATCCCAGAACAGATTTTAAAAAAAGCTCAATCATATCTCCCCTCACACATCTTCTCTCAAATGAGAACATATTCAATACCCTCAGTCTATCTTATATTCAAGGTGCTTCAGGGAAGGTATTACTTTTGTTGCCCTCCTTCGTACTGACTCTAGCAGGTTGATGTCATGTCTAAAATGTGGTGACCATGCTTGTATACAGTACTCTAAATGTGACCTAACATACGAGTTGTAGAATTTAAGGATAACCTCCTTACTCTTGTAGCTAACATTCCTGTTAATGTATCCTAGCACTGCATTTGCTCTATTTTTTTGCCTTAATCCACTGCTTTCAATTTTGTTGACGCCAACCAATAAACTTCTCTCAGGCTACCCATCTTCTTTGTCAGTTTAGTTTTAGATCTCCTGATCTTTACAAGGCCTAACAGATTTGACCTAATATAAGCTAAATATTTAACAATTACTTTTTTAACCAGTTGATAAGTTATGTAGTGATAACATGAAAGATTAGTTACAAAACTCATTGGGTTCTGATTTGATGATATGGTCCAATGAGTACATCTTTATATCATAGTTTTAGGATAATGAATATAGTAAAGTGGATGACATTCAAAAAGCTCTTGTTGGTTTTGTCATTCTTAAAATATTGGTATACATATATGCTATGTTACCTGTGAACCTATTCCAAGCTTCTATGATTTTATAAGTGCAAATAAATGTTTTATCTTTTATCCATCTTGATTAACAGCCTATATATATTAACTCAAATTTTAAGTATGTTAAAAACTTTTCTCAATTGTCGCATAATCGACGACATCTTGGGATTGAAAATATTTTAATAATCAAAATTTATCGTAGAATCATTTCTCTCTAAGCTTGTGGATTATTTGTTTTAGGCTGAAACCCCTTTTAATATAGTCCTACTACACTATACACATAGGATGACTTAAATTCTCAATCAATCCTTTGAGCCTATTAGAATTCTATTAAATCAAACCTATTATTGTCCTATTTACATCTAATTTCTCCACATTGAGGTCCAAATTTGTAATTTTGAGCATTGTAGCCTACAAATTTATTCCTGGAAACTTGAAATGCCCCCAAACTCCTACCATTCAGAGTTTGTGTTTTGCTATAGAAACCTGTTTCATCTTTTTCCCACCACTACTCTTTCACTCACTTTCTCCATCGCTCGAATGGGAGACGGAGAAAGCGAGTGAAAGAATCGCTGCAGTCCGAACTCTATTCATGTTCAGAAATCTCCGAAAAAGCAACAAGAAAAGATCTATAGTGTACTTGTACGATCTACGAGGGGCGGTCAATAAGTTTTGCGAATCGGTAGGGCAAAACAACGGAAGGGGGATGGCTGTTTGTGGGGGTGTTAGGACAAGTTATGACAAGTCAGGACCTGCAGCCGCACGCTCCTGCCTCGTCTATTTAAGAAGCAGTGACTGATCGCAGTTCGTCAGTCACAAATTTTTCAACAATGGAGAAGGTTGAGCACTGCGCAGTGATCAAATTTTGACGAAGGAAGGCAAGAATGCAAAAGAGATCCATGAGCGCATGATTGCAGTGTACACCGACACCGCCCCTTCCTATGCAACCATTGCTCGCTGGAATAGGGAGTTCCGTCATGGTCGTGAGTCCCTTGAAGATGACCCCGTCCAGGACGCACGTCAGACGTGATCAACGAGGACAATGTGGCCCGTGTGGAGAGGAGGATCCTCGAAAATCGACGGGTGAAGGTCGAAGAAATCGAGCGAGAACTTAGAATATCACATGGAAGTGTTATCAACGTCATCCACGAAAATTTGGCCATGACCAACGTCTGTGCCCGTTGGGTTCCTTGAAACCTCACGCCCCATGATCGACTTCAACGTCGTCAAAGTCCACAAGGCCAGAGTTGCACAAGCTGCCCTGCGCGAGTGCGGATTCGAGGAGCTGTACCATCTCCCCTACAGTCCAGATCTGGCCCCTAGCGACTACTTTTTATTTCCCCAGCTCAAGGCTGCACTGCATGGACGCCGGTTTGGGGACGATGAAGATGTCCAGCTCGCCTTCCAGGAGTGGATTGAACAGCAGTCGGGAATTCGAAGCCTCAGGGACAAGTGGCGCAAGTGCATTGAAGTCGAGGGTAGTCATATTGAAAAATAATAAAACACTTTTCCTCATTTCCTTATTTCCGAATTGCAAAACTTATTGACCGCCCCTCGTACGTTGCTTTATCCCGCTTCCGCCCTCTCTTGTATCTCGAAGACCCAAAAGAGAGACTACAAGCTGTGCAGAATAAATGCGTGTATCTAAGCCGGGGACACGTAGGCTGGAAATAAGAAGCCAAGAAGAACTGCACAAGGAAGCGGGAATAACTCCCATTAACCAAGTCATAGAAGAACGGACACAGAATATGCAGGAACTGCTAAATCAAGAAGTGAATGATGAAATCACTCAGATGATTAACCAGAACAGAAGAGCTGTATGTCTAACCAGATTTCCAAGCTCCGCCAACCTCATGGCTGGTGGAGCCGAAGTGCCGTTTTACGCATGAAGAAAGCGTAATTTTAACACCGATTGTGACGAAACCAATCAAGGCTCACTATAACTCGGAATTACGAACAATCACCGAACTTTGACAAACTAAAATCGATTAATACTCATCAACCAAACAAGAGAAGAGAGAAGAAAAAACTAAGCATAAAATTAAAGTAATTTATTATATAAACAACAGCAGTGCAAATTACATACCAAAGAACATTAATATTATGAGGACAAATGGCTTGAACGCCATGAAAAAATGTAAACTATAACCAACAACAAAAAAATACACACAACAAGAAAGCAATGAAAGCGATAGGCCTGACCACCAGGCGCCTAGCATCCCTTTGCACCCTTCCACACTTTCTCTTTTCACTACTTGTCTATTTTCATCTGTCTACACATACCTACACACTTACAACAATTTGCCTTCGCATCATGACTGTCAAATAATTTTGCGCTCGTCATCTTCTCCCCTCTGTATCGCTTATTTTCTCTCATTTCGTTCCTACTCCTCTGTAATCTTTGTTCCATTAATTTTCTCTCGATCGGGTATTTGTAACCTTGGACTGTGGTACTGGTTTGTTAAACGGACTCCGTTTAGGAGAGTTGCGCCTCTTCCTAGCGGCACAAGTAATTTAATTGGTTTTCTACCTTATATATATTTTTATTTGGCCATAACTTCATTATATCACCTAGCCGAATGGAAACTCGGCTTCCGATTATAGCAAAGTTGACTGACCTACATTGGTTGTGTTAAGTCACGGTTAGGCCTTCCCGGCGGCTAGAGTGCGTTGTACGTGTGTTTTGGATCACACGTTAATCAGTAGGTTCGGTTCCCACTGAGAAATAAAAGTATTAAATAAGGGCGCCGAGAATGTGTATGGTATGATCCGATTTTCATTAGTGCTGGCAACGCCATTGTCCCTGTTGAGTCGAGGAAAGATAGTGAAGGAAATTAGGACCCCCTATCGGATGCTCCGTGCGTCCTTGAATGTCCTACGTGGACATCAGTCAGTCTGGCGCCAGACGTAAGATTACTGTTTTGTTTTATAATCTATAGCCCTCTGTTTGGTTGAGATTCTCTTGGTGACTACAGTGATATTCCTACGTTTTCAAGTTTGTTTGTTTATTATTATTATTATCTCCATTCATAAACACATGAAGAAAAGTGAACTTTTTTTGTTTTTTTCATTGGTGTTTACCTCCCAAACTAATGTTGGGTATTTAGTTTCTTGGCATTTGACCAGTGTCCCAGGACCTTGCCTTTGAGGAGACAGTATTTAAATATATACCCGTGCTTTTGAGATTTGAAGAACAGGAGATAATTATATTTCACATCTTTCCTTGTAGTTAAAATAATAAACTACATCCAAAGATTGGGTTAAACCCATCGCAGTAATGTTTGTTAATATGAGTGGGCTAGTTCGTTCTTTGTTCAGATCCCCGTTGGACCTCGCCAAACGTAGGGAAAAAGTGTTGTGTTATAGACACGCTAGCTGGGTAGCAACAGCCTCTTCAACCACCGTGGGAACTTACGATGAGGTATATAAGCGGTCCCTCCAATGCCCTGAAGAATTTTGGGGCGAAGTTGCCCGTGGAACAGTATGGATTAAACCATACGAAAAAGTGTTGGACAACTCTAATCCTCCGTTTACAAAGTGGTTCGTCGGAGGGGAGTTAAATACCTCGTACAACGCCCTCGATAGGCATATCCTCAAAGGAAAGGGGGACCGTCTCGCAGTAATTTACGATTCACCCATCACAGGCACCAAGAGGCACTTGACCTACAGAGAGCTAAAGGAGAGGGTTTCGCGACTTGCCGGTGGTTTGGCTGCCCTTGGGGTACGTAAGGGCGATGTGGTCGTGATATACATGCCAATGCTTCCCGAAACGATTGTAGCCATGTTAGCTGCCTCACGTCTTGGGGCCATCCACAATGTGGTATTTGGGGGTTTCGCGGCCCCCCAGTTGTCTACGAGAATCGCCCACAGCAAAGCTAAGGTGGTTCTCTGTGCCTCAGTGGGTGTCGAGCCTTCTCGAGCTATCCTTTATAAGCCTATC
This sequence comes from Ceratothoa steindachneri, assembly GCA_963969495.1. Lineage (NCBI taxonomy): Eukaryota > Metazoa > Arthropoda > Malacostraca > Isopoda > Cymothoidae > Ceratothoa > Ceratothoa steindachneri. Next base: position 21,648,144 of record OZ018329.1, read on the forward strand.
CTCGACGAAGCAATCCACCTCTCCGCGCACAAACCCAAGCATTGCATTGTCTGGCAACGGAAGGATTTCCCAAGGGCTCTGCTTCTGCCGAAGCGCGATTTGGACTGGGAAGAGCTAGAATCGAACTCTTTGCCTCACGACCCAGTCCCCGTCAACTCTGATGACCCCGCCTATATCCTGTACACTTCCGGTACTACAGGTACCCCTAAAGGCATCGTGAGACCTACAGGTGGCCACACGGTTGTCCTCCCTTGGACCATGAAAGCGATTTATGACCTCTCACCCGATGACGTGTGGTGGTCCGCGTCGGACTTCGGCTGGGTGGTGGGTCACTCTTATATCTGCTACGCGCCACTTCTCAACGGCAACACGACAGTCGTTTACGAAGGCAAACCCGTTGGTACTCCAGATGCTCGCCAGTTCTTCCGTGTGATCAAAGAGTACGGAGTTAATGCCATGTTCACTGCACCGACGGCTCTCAGAGTCATTTCCAGAGAGCTTCCGTCGCGGGAGAATCTCCTGCTAGAGACACCGTTCCGCCATCTATTTGTAGCAGGCGAACCCCTGGACCATGAGACGCGCGAGTGGGCAGCCGAAGTATTCGGCACCCCAGTCCTAGATCACTGGTGGCAAACTGAGACAGGGTTTGCCGTCACGGCACATTGTATGGGACTTGGCATGGATCCTCATCCCCCACGTGGCACCACAGGTAAACCCGTGATGGGGTTCGACGTGCGTGTCCTAAACCAAGATGGCAAGGAGGCTTCACCAGGTGAACTTGGACGTATCGTGTGCAAGCTTCCCCTTCCCCCCGGGAACTTTAGCACCCTTTTGGGGTCGACGGAACGTTTCCGAGAAACTTACTTCTCTAGTTTCAAGGGTTTCTACGATACAATGGATGCCGGCACAATGGATCTCCAGGGATACGTCTCCGTGCAAGCACGCGACGACGATGTCATCAACGTAGCAGGACATCGGTTGTCTACGATCGCTCTCGAGGAGGCTATGCTAGCTCACGAAGACGTGGCAGAAGCAGCGGTCGTCGGCGTCAGTGACACGATCAAAGGAGAGGTTCCTCTCGGCCTCTACGTGTCGCGCCGTAACTGTAAAAAAAATGAGCAAGAGGTAGCGCAGGAGATAGTGCTGACTGTGCGTCGGTTGATTGGACCCGTAGCCGCATTTCGTCTCTGCGCCTCCGTCGAGGCCCTACCCAAGACCCGGTCCGGCAAGACGCCGCGGAAGTCGTTTGCCGATCTCGCAAAAGGCAAAAACATCGTCATACCCCCAACCATTGAGGACCCCACCGCATACCGCCACGTCCTCAATGGCCTCCAAAAGTGTGGATATGCGAAAAACTTATTTTATCCTTTTTCGACTCAACATTAGTGCATGATGGAATAGGTTTGCCTTTTTCGAATAGGCTTCTTGTGGTTGAGGAAGAACCTTAGTTAAAGGGAATAATTGACCATCAATAGAATTACCCTTGTGAATGCCACTGGGAAACTTATTTACAATTAAACATCTTCGATTGAGAATTAATTTGCCGTTTGTAAATGTTAATCTTCGAATAGTCAATTTCACGAACTGCCACTGATTAAACAGTTTAGTATTTTTTTGTTGTTGTTTTTTTTGCTCTAAAGAATGTTTAAGAACTCTTGCTTTAAAGTTTAAACACTGGATACCCCAACCATCTACTCATATTAGACCTACGGTACTTCAATTAATAATTGCCTATTATTTACGACCAAAAATTTATTTCACTTGTACAGTTTAATACGAGAAAATCACAATTCTTTGCAGTTTCATTCATTAGATTTGTTATTTTACCTCCAGAGCTTTTTCATACCTTTAACTCGACCATCGTGTATTTTTAACATAAAATATTGTTCAAATAAATAATTATAAGCTATTAGTTGCTAAGCATACGAACCCAACAGAATGAAGGGAAATGGGGGGGAATTTCTAGGTGGCCGTTGGATTACTTCACTGAGTTTTAGTCAAAGGTTCGAGTCTGGAGTGACCTTGGGTATATATTGCGATAGGATATTGTACCCGCCCCCGTCCCCACTGAATATATCTGGTTAACGTGGTAGGTCCCCTAAGGGTCCTTAATCATCATGCCTCTCGCCTGATCTCAAAGGTAGTATCAGGTGGAGTTTGGCAACCATGATGCAGGTGTCATCTCGAGGGTTGCGTGATGTCTCGAACCCCAATGCCCGCAGTTCTTTGTTCGCCCAACCTACGCCAAGGGGATGCCCCGTGTAAACTCTTAGACCCTTAGGTTTAAAGGTACGCCCTCCCAGGCCCATTCCTTTCCCGGAGTCTACGAGATTGAGACTACCTGGGCTTTATTCTTTTAGTCGTTTTCTGGTTTATACTTTCTTTGCAAGCTTCCTCTCACCTTATTCCATAGGGTAGCCGCCGACCAGCTTCCGTCCATTCATCCCTGATCAGAGAGGTCCCCTTTTCCCGCAAGATGTCAGGTGTGGCAACCTTGCTGCGGCTAACATCTGAAGGATTGTATGCCCTCCAGGCACAGATCTTTCTTGACAAACTTACGGAAGACGCTCTTTTGTTTTCGCTCTTTTTCTTAATGATTCACCCAAGGGGGGCATCGATGATTTGGAGAGTTGAGTGCCCCATCCCGACCCCACTACTTGGTTAATGAAGTTTGTTATTGCAGTTCTCTCACGAATACGTTTTCTTTGTTGTTTTCCTTGTTTTTGTCTGGTCACACTCACTTTCTCCACCAAAATTGTACCCTCGTTGGATTACACACATTTCCTCTTCATACCCCTTACCTTCCCATTAATCGCCATGTCCGTTATTCTTCTCCTCTGTGATCTTTGTATTAATAATGCCCGCCTCCCGAGTATCTGTGTCATTTCCTTAACCCCGTGTGAAGCTTTGGCGGCGAAGAAGCGGGCGAGTTTGACAAGGAGGCCACGCATCGAATCCGAAGCGCCGCCGGCCAGAGTGAGGTGGGTGATTTTCTTTTTCTATTGCCGGGTTTTTGCGTCGTGGGCGCATTTTTTTAGAAGTTAGACAACTTCAGCCATTTCCAGCCATGTAACCCTACAATGGAACGTGACTAGGTTCAGCTCTACCCTCCCAGCCTTTAACGCTCTCTCTTCGACAACTGCATTCCGCTAATATGGCTGTACAATTTTGTTATTGTCATTTCTGATATTGTTATTGTTTGTTTTACATTAGCCTCCTGTTAAGCATGGGGGGGGGTCTTTTCCCACCGGCCGTGTTCTCGTTGGTGGTTACCAGAAAAGAACAATAAATCCCCACCCCTAACTGAGTGATGCAATACCACGCTCGGTACGGAAGATAACGCGACGTGCCTGGTTCAGAGACCGGATTGTGATCTAGAGCGACTCACAAAGCGTTACCTGTGCTCTCGGAGCATTGGAATCTCCACACACCCTAGTTCGCGGTATCCGTGACACCACGGTTTTGGCGAACGGGTCGGATGATGAGAATATTTCCTGCTGGGTTCCTAAACATGTAAGAATTGATGGGGATGATTGCGCCAAAGAGTGCGAGGACTGCGACCAAAGCAGTGTTTGGCTCTTCCTCACACCGACTACATGGCAGGAATCAGAGCAGCCATCCGGGTTATTTGACAAAGAAGATGTGAGATGTCTGAGTGGAAATTATATTTGCGTACCATTGCGCCGCGACTGTTCCCATGACCTTACCTTTAATGCCGCGACGCCTTCAAATTGGGCACACTCGCGGGACGCAGCGCCATTTGATGGAGAGCTACCCTGCACTTTATTGCGACGACTGCTTGGCAAAGAAGATGGGAGACGGTCGAAGGGAACTTAAAGTTGCGTGCCATTCCCCCTCGACTGTTCCCATGGACAAATTCCCCAATGCCGCAACGGCTTGAGGTCGCTTTCTGTCGTCTCCGAATCGGACACACTCGTGTGACGCATCGCTATTTGATGGAGCGCTCACCTGAGCCCTATTACAACGACTGCGTCGTCCCCCAGACTGTTCGGCACATTCTTGTCGAATGTCCCAGTCTGGGTGATCTTCGCGCACGTTACCTGTCCCGGTACCGGGATGGGTGGTGTCGCTACCGCCTGTCCCTTGTACTCCAGACGAGTGCGTGCACCATGACTAGTGGACTTTTTGACTTTTGGGGGGAGGCCGGCCTTCTCCCTTGTATTTAACTTGTTTGTTTTTTTGTAGGTCGCAGGCTCCCGCGTATGGGGGGGGGGGCCTTCCCCCGACGCCGGAGCTTGCTCCCTGATTGTTATCCCCTTTTTATTGTTGTTTCTGTTAAAAAATTATTTTAGAGTAGCCTAGAACTGGGCTGTTTGTTTGCGGTGACTTATGCCCAAGTGGGCAGTCGCCAGATAGCCACTTGAAAAAAAATAAATAAATCTTCCACTTCGCGACTCCTGAGACACCCGCCTTTTTATATTTTACCCCCATACCTTTCCCCACGAAGCATGTACAAGATTCCAAGTGGTATACCGAGGTAGTCCTACCACCCTGAAACCAGGCCCTCATCACCAACAAAATAATCCACACATATGGCAGCAAACCATCCGATTTCTGAGTCCTTTCCTAAACGCCATTCTACCAGACAACCACAAAAAAAACATTCCTACCACCTCGCACACTGGTCTTCATACCATTGCGGTCTCCTCCCAAACCTTAACGCCTACAAATACAGCATTGGCCTGACTAACACACACGTGCACATGTTGCCACCGGAAACCAGACACAGTTTCACACATTCATAACATATGTACCACTTGTTTATTGTTGGTTTTAGGTGGGGACCTTGCCCGGGGGGGGGGCAATTTTTATCTTTATTTCCGTTCCTTTCTTCGAACTCTCAATAGCCTAGTAGATAAGGCGTGGGCTCAAACAGCTATATCTACATAAGTCCACACATCAACCACACCGCTGTTTCATCCATCTCCCTTCGCGCGCACACAACACATTACTATTTCGATCTCCAATTTAACGGTTTCCACCAGCCCCCACCTCCTCCCGTTACGGGCACCGAGGTGTCCCTCCTTTGGATCACGAATGTTCCTTACTCGCTGGTTGGTCTACCAAACCGTTAGGGAGCGACAGGTGTAGCAGGGGACACCATGCTGCAGATTACATCTCGATTGCGTGCCACTTTTTCACTTCATCTATCTTCTCCACTTTCTTTAGATTTCTATCATTACACACTTTGTGTTTGGCTATGGGTCAGTCGAGTGGAAACACCACTTCCAATTTTAGCGAAGTTAAGCCACGTCGGATGTGTTTAGTCTTCGGATGTAGTCCAGATTCGGGTCGCCTTCCTGGTGGCTACCATACGCTTAGTCGTTCGGAATCCACGTTAATCAGTAGGTCTAAACTGAGAAATAAAGGTATCTTAATTGAGTACAGAGCCCTGGTAAAACTCCTACCATAAAAAGCCCGAGAGATGACCTCGTTGGTTTTCGCGGTTTTTTTTTAGTTGGTAGAAAAGGACAAAAAGACCGATCCTTCTGTGCCTTTCCAACTAGGACCGGTCCCTGGTGCTCTCTCGGGCTTGCCAGCGATTGTCATTCTGATCTTTATGTGAATTCACTTGTCCGGTCAGAAGACTGTTCTGTACATTCATGTTGAACCCCCCCTCGTCTGGCTGATCTTCGCGCACGTTACTTGTCCCCGTATGGGGGCGAGCGGTGTCGCTACTGCTTGTCCCTTGTACTCGGGATTAACTAACGGATCTGCTCCACCCCTCCGCTCCTTCTTTCATGCCAGATTTTGAATAACGCTTTCTTTCAGGAGACATCCTATGGCGAGCCCGTTTCTGTTGATTGGCTTTGGGATAGCATCAAACTGCTCGAATTACAGCCGACTCTCCTATACAAATAGTTAAACTCTCTCCCCTTTAGTATTTGACCATTTCGGGACACCCTTCCTCCCGATACCTATTATTATGTCCTTTGATTGGCGATGGGTTCCCTCGTCGTTCAGGTTTAATATCAAAACAAAGGATCGAACTTGTGTTATTCAAAGTGTGACACCGGTGGTCTCGTTAAAATAGTGGCTAAAGGCGTTCGATTTTCGTGAATATGTATCTGATGTGATTCCAGGTTTAAGGTTGGGGGCAAAAAAAATCGGATCTAGTCACTAATTGGCGGCGCGCCGAGTCTGATTACGTAGTCAGGCGCATAACCACTAAACCACTGTACCTTACATTTACACCGGTGACTTCCGTCCCGCAACCTGCCTGAGGTTTTACATATCCACTCTTACCCGAGTGCGTGTTGACCCTCCCTTCAACCAAGAAGGGTTTGTTGATGGTTGCTTAGTTGCAACACAGTAGGTAGTGCGACCAAGGTTGTTAGTGATTGTCATTTTTATCTGTGAATTGCATTGTCAGGTTGGGGGGACTTCGTCCTTTAAAAAGGGCCAGTGTGCGGAATTAATTAGCAATTAAACTAAAATGGCCAGAATATTAACTCATCATAATAAAAGGTGTTTAAGACCTACAAAACCATTCTCGTTTTGACCAATCAATCTCTTGTCAAGCGTAACTAATAATCTGTGCCTTGCGACATCATTGTTTTGGTTCACGTTAAAGGTTGCCCAGCCTCCCCCCTTATCTTTATTGATCCACCCAAGATGCGATATTTAGTACACATCTTTATCTAGTGAGGTGTCTCCGAATGTTATTTGTGCCGTTTTGGTTAATTTTTGATGCCCGTTTAAGTTCTTGTTTTGATTGGATTATCGGAGTCTACAAATTTTGGAAAATTGCATGACTTATTAAGATATTTTTAGTCTTGTTTGCGAGAATATTAAGAGACACCTTCAAAGCCTTCATGCATAATATTACGTGGTTCTCGTGTTGCCTTTTGAGTTTTGAATATTAATTATGGTAGTTTGGATCACTTATTAAGATATTCTAGTCCTGTTTGCGATAATGTTAAAAGCCTCTTTTTAAACCTTAATGCATAATATTACGTCTTTCATGATGTTGCATTTGAGTTTTCGAGATTCGACTATTTAAAAGATTTTGACTGTCAATAACTACTTTTGTACTTAATGTTTTGTTCAAGCTGAATATATTTGATTTGAAAATGGAAACAAGTTAGGAAGGAGATAAATATTTTACCTTGAAGATAAGTTTTTAAAAATTTAAAAGGTATTTTTACTTCAAGGTATGAAAATATCCATTTTGTGATACGAAATAAAGTATTTCATTTCTAAATTATGGTACTGAAATTAAAGCCTATGCCTCAGACTTAGGTAAAAGACTTAGTAAAGGTTGTGTTTTAAGTAAAGGTTGTGTTTTAATTTGGGATGCCCTTCCTCTCTGAGATCTTTTCTTCAGGGGTTTCCGGAGAGGCTCTGGCCTTCTCGTGGCGAGGGGGGGGAAGGGTCAGCCCTGGGCCCCTTAGGGGTCTCTTGGTGCTGCCAACAAGACTTTTTACATGCCCCTCTTTCTTTCTTCCATTGCCCTTTATTTCCCCCCCTTCCTTCACCTATCTAGTGGCCCTTAAAGATACCCGACCTCTGCTCATTTTATGGATTGATTCCGAATTGTTCTTTCATGAAGGTGAAAGAGGCTGGGCATCTCCACCGCCTTCGTCTACCGAATGCCCAAGGAGAAACCCATCGTTGGCCTCTTTTCTCCGTACGTAGGAGAACTCGGGCAGCCTCTTAGGTTTCTAGGTGGATCCGTATCCATTCTCCAAGAGGACATACCGGACGTAACTGATTGTATAGTTGCAGTAGTGCCGGGCCCTTGTAGGTCTCCATGGTGGGGAGTCCCGAGGGAGAATGCGATTTTTTTTCTTTTTGGAATGGCTAGCCATAAACCAAAAACATCCCCTTTTCGTAAGGGTTCTCGTGCCAAACGTTCCTTAGCTTCCCTTTCAGCCTTCCCTCGCTCGTTGGACCCCTATTCCAACGAAATAGACCCAGATTTCGATTATCCCCGCTTTCTTGTCATGAGGTCATCATCCGACACCCCACTTGCAAAAGTCGATGTGTTTGACGTCAATGAATCTTTTGAGTCCCGCTGTGGTGGACCCCGCCTGATGTGGTATCATCCCACTCAACACAACCTTGTGCGAATCTATCTTCGATAGCTGAAATTCCAATAACTGTCTCGCCCCATCCGCGTCTGAATTTTGTCAAAGGCGTCGTCCGTTCAAACGAACTAAAGGACTATGACCCCACCCCCCTTCAGAGTAAGCTTAGTACCCAACGTCTCACACACGTACGCGTGGTAACTAAAACTAGGCTCCACTAGAATCCCAACCGCCACACTGATTTTAACATTCGAACGACAAGAACTGCCGCAGTATATTAAAGCTGGGTACCTTCGTGTCCTGGTAAGTCCAGACATCGAACTACCAAGACGCTGCTTCAATTGCAATCAATTTGGACATATTGGCTGAGCCTGTCGGCACCCTCGCTCCTGCGTGGATTGTAGCTCTGACTACCATGGCCCCGAATGCACCAAAACACCCCCACTGTGCCAACTGCGGAGGTATCCACAGTGCTGCGTCAAAACCCTGCTCTATATTTTTATATGAAAAGGAGGTGCTCGCTTGGCATGACTCCCTACGTCTAGATATAAGAGAGGCCCACCAGCGTGCTCGAGCACAAACCTCACCACTCGGCCGGCTCTTCTCTGACGTTTTACGTGACGCTGGACGAAATCGACCATCACGCTCCAGTTCCGAATAGCCTGAAGCTCTTCATCCTCCATCTACTCGCAGCGTCAGAAACATTCAGGATATGCAGTCGAAGCATCGCTCTCACCGAAATAACCAATGTAGCCCCCCTCTCTCCAGCAGCTCTAGCTGGCAGAGACGCTCAGGGTGAGACACTTGAAGACATCAGACGCTCTTTGAAAGAATCCTCAACATCGACCAGTGAAGGTTCATCCACCCGGCCCCGAGACCCCAAAGCCCAGTGGTAAGGGGAAGAATTCCTCACCTGAGTCATCGATCACTAATAAGCGGGCATCCTCTGGGCGGACTCGGCCGAACCCCGAGAATCTTCAAAGGACTCTTCCCAAATAGCTGAACATTCTATGCCCTTAAGTCCGTCCCGCCATTCACAGGACTTAAGCCCATCCTGATTCAAACGATGGCAGATATACAGCCAGCTCCACACACACACCGCTCAGATCACCTGTTCGTTCCGCCCACCCTTCAACCCATGACCCGATGGAAGCAGTTGATACTCCAACCTCACTAATCGCGGCGGTTGGACCAACTCCTCAGACACCGAAAATCCCTTCTCGATCTTCCTTTTCCGCCAGGTTGTGAGCCCGAATTACAATCGAGGACCTCGGTCGATTCTCCAAAACCCACGAAAAAAGCCCCAGTTACTGCTTGATCTAGGATTTCCTCCCCTGCAAAAGCAGGCTCCTCAAAATCGGCTCTCCGTCTCGCAAGCTCTTTGGGATGAACCTCAAATACAATATCGGCCTCAAAAGAGAACAAGATATCCACAGTAGTATCTAATCGTCCCACATAATATCTTCCATTTTACAATGGAATTGTTAAGGCGTTCATCCAAAGTGGGAAGAACTCCAAATTCTTTTGACCACTATCCACCCCGCTGTTATTTGTCTTCAGGAGAATATACTAGGTATACGGCCCTTTCCGCCGGTACCCGGCTTTCTCACATTCAACTCTATTGCTCCTGCTGGTAGCCCCTCTCATGGAGGGGTGTCAATCATGGTATCTTCATCCCACCATGTTTCTCCCATCCCCCTACATGCTACCCTCCAAACTGTTGCCGTGAGGGTTTTTCTTACTAAGCTTTTTACCGTTTGCTCTATTTACCTACCCCCTTGTTTATCATTGTAAAGATCCGACCTTTTAAAACTTAGAGACCAGTTGCCCTCCCCATTCTTATTACTAGGAGATTTTAACGCCCGTCACCCATACTGGGGTGACCACTCGAAATGTCAATCACCTCTCTCTCTCCATTTCAATGTTGCTTCCGCAAAGGTCATAGTACCCTTGAGCTACTAGTGCGTTTCGAGGGATCGGTCCGGATAGCTTTCTCATTAAAGCACCCAGTCCTGGCCATATTTTTCTATATTGAGAAAGCCTACGACACAACATGGAGATAGGCATCTTGAAGCAGCTATACGTCTCGGGGATGATAGGCCTTTTACCGTCACTTATTCAAAGCTTTTTAGCATCTCGATTCTTCATGGTACGTGTTTGAGACGCATACTCTGACCTGCAACCCCAAGAGGAGAGAGTTCCTCAGGGCAGTGTTGTAAATGTCTTATGCTTTATAATTGCCATCAATGATATTATTTCGTCTCCCAGAGGATGTATCGGCAACTCTGTTTGTCGATGATTTAGCACTATACTGTTCCTCACCTTGCCTTCCATCAGCAGCGCGTCGGCTACAACTGGCGGTGGATGCTGTATCCAAAAGAGCACAACTTAAGGGATTCCGCTTTTCCACGAACAAAACCAAAGCAATGTATTTCCACCGAGGCAGAGGAGTTCTTGTTCCGCCATTTATCTCCCTCCAAGGCGAAGATATCGAGTTTGTCTCCGAGTTTTGGTTTTTGGCCTAACTCTCGATCCAAAGTTATCCTGGTTACCACACCTACGCCGACTTCGCGCGGGCTGTCTGCGGGCTCTAGACATTTTGAAATCCTCTCACACACTTCGTGGGGCAGCGACCGACAAACATTGTAGACATTATACACAGCCCTCGTCCAATCCAAATTGGATTATGGCTGTCAAATTTACTCATCGGCTTTCCCTTCAGCCCTTAAAATGCTGAACCCCATTCGAAACCTCGGAGTTCGCCTTTCCAGTGGAGCCTTCCGTACTTCTCCTGTCATCAGCCTTTACTGCGAGAGGGGTACTCCCTTTGCCCGACCATAGACTTCAAATCTGCATGCGATACCTTTGCCGAGTACAGCAAGCCCCTGTATCAGGTCTACAGATGCCTGTATGCTGCCGAATCAACGGCGGCATATAAGTTTCCATTTTTCCCCCTCCCCTTTAACCTTCGCATAGGAGATCATCTCTCTAACCTGGGTGCTCCGAGGGTCCTTACCCTTCCATCCTTACTGACCCCTAGTTGGCGTGCTCCTCTCCCCACAGTATGTACCAACATGTGGAGCCTGGACAAGTCCTCCATGGACCCTCGCATCATTAAGAGCCTATTCTTAGAGCATTCGATCTCACACCAACAATGCTGCCCACTATACACGGATGGCTCTATCGCGGTTGAGGGGGGATGTGACCGCTCCCTCACCCCTGATCTCCGATTTGGGATGATGGGTTTTTAACAACTTGCTTCACATCCCCTTTCTCACTCCTTTTCACATTCTTTCGACTTTACGCCTTGCCTAACTAAGTTAGAGCCACCATGCTGATGGAATCCCAGGTCACTAGGCGGGAGGAGTGGTCTCATATGGCGGCAGCTGACTTTGCTGGACCCATGTCCATCCCTTGTAGAGTGGACTAGTGCGTGGGTGAGGAGCGTTTACGTCCCGTGATAATTATAGGGTCACCATGGCCCATGATGGAGGACTAAAAAAAACAAATCTCCTCCCCTTTTTACCAGCGTTGGAGCCGCCCTCGGGTAACTCCAAAGTAGAAAAGGAGGTTCCCTCCCGCTGTGCTTTCGCAGGGGACCCTCTAAACTCTGACCAGAGAGGAAGCTTACTCCTCTCCTATGCCTTGGGTCAGCGGACCTTCCCTCCCTCACTCTCTTCTCTGGCTGATGGGATCCAGCGCTCCGTCCTGCCCAGCTTAGCCTCTTCCTTCCTTCAGATAGCCTGTATTTCTCCCCCACTTCGTCGCTTTTCAAACAACCTCTCCCACAGCTTTCTCTGGCCAGCCTCTAATTTCACAGGGTAGATGCTGACCTTCTACTCAGTCAACCGTCCCGGATCAGGGCTGATGGGGAAGGGGACAATGTTCCCTAACCCCTGAGGTGGTTGGTTTTTAACAACCTGCTTCATCCCCACCCATACCTTCCTCAGATCCCTTTTCCTTTTCTCTTCACACTCAGTTTTACGCCGCGTCTAAGGTGGAGCCGCCATGCCGATGGACTACCAGGCCACCAGGCGGGAGGGGTGGTCCCAAATAGCGGCGCCTGACTCTGCCAGGCCTGTAAGCACCTCTTGCAGAGCGGGCAACTGCGAGAGGTGATGAGCTATTGCGTCTCGTATAAAAATAAGGTCACCATGCCCATGTATGCAAATAAAAAAACAAATCTCTCCCCATTTCCCCTTGTAAATCGACGGGGCCGGCCTCTGGCTGCTCCACCGAAATAGTGGAGGTCCCTCCACCCCCCCTGTGCTTGCGCAGGGGACCCTCCATATTTCTTTAACCGGAGAGGAGGGTTACTCCTCTCCTACGCTTACGAGTCAAGGGGACCTACCCTCACCCCCTTCTCTGGAGGTGATTTCGGGCACCTCCCTATTTCCAGCAAGAGTCGCTCCTTTTCTTTCTAAGGGGACTGCCAAGAAAGCCAGCAGGCAGCCCATTGCCGACCGCCCCTCGTACAAGCGGCTCGGTAGGGCAAGCCCCCTTAGGGGGAAGAGGGAAGACAGGCCCCTTCGGTTGCTTCCCTCAAAAGACCTGCTGGCAAGAATACTTAACCTTGTCGGGGTCAAGGCCTGTGCCTTCCCACACCAGATGACTAATGACAATACTGCCAACGTGACCTGCGATGTCTTGGGGGGAGAGAACTGGAGGCTCCCCCTGAGGTAGACATGGTCCTTGAGACAACCCAGCCTCAGATGGTAGGACCTTCCATGGGGGAAAATCCGGGCTCGGCGCCAAGCACTGAAACCGAATCCGCCCCTATGCAAGGACCTCCGCAAACGGCTAGAGTTTCTGAGGTAGTACAAGGAGGGGAGGGATCTCCTCCAACCGGTGCCTCTACGACTACCAGGAACTTCTCCATTTCTGAAAAGGACCTGGCTGAGGCCGGTCTATCTGGTCTGGGGGCTTCTGCCGTCGAAGGTGAGAAGCGAGTTCATTCCCCGCCCTCTCTCCAAAAAAGAAAAGGACGAAAAGACAAAGAAGACTCGGGGCTCCTCTCCATCCGCGGGGGCTGCGGGGACGGATGGGTCTGCTGCCACTTTGGCAAGCGGCCAAGCCAAGATCGGCACATCCGGCCCCTCTGACCCCGGGTGCGGTGCCCCTGACTATGACAAAGACGAAAAGTGCACAGGGCGGATCCTCGATGACATAACGCCCCTGATTCAGAGGTTACCTGGCGTTTTCGAGCCCGCTGGCTTCAAACGCTTCCTCGTTATTCGATCCCCTGATGGCACCATGTTGGCCAAGGGCAACATGATCCATCAGAGGAGAGGATTAGCTAGTGCAATTGGTAGAGAGTCGAAGGTGACCTGTTTCTCGGACGGGAGCCTTCTGGCGAAGGCGGCGAATCCCGCCGAGGCGGCCAAGATAAGTGTTCTTTGGACACTTCATGGCACCCCGGTGAGTGTGACGCCGCACTCTGCCATGAACTTTGTGAAAGGAGTAGTTTATGCGAGGGAACTCTTTGACTACTCCATTGAGGACATCACCTTAGAGCTGGCCGACCATGGGGCGGTCAATGTCGAACGTGTGATGAGAAAACAGGGAGGGGTCTCGAGACCCACCCCTACACTCTTCATCACGTTCGAATGTGACAAGCTCCCTGAGTCGGTGCGTGCCGGTTGGTACCGCTACCGCGTGAAGGCATTCGTGCCACTGCCGCGGCGGTGCTGTTACTGTCACCGCTTCGGCCATACGAATCGTTCTTGTAGACGTGAAAGTCGGAGTCACCCGAAGTCTGTGTAAATTGCTCCAAGGCCGCACACGATAAGTCTAAATCGTGTGTGACCAAGTGTGTCAATTGCGGAGAGCTGCACCCCGCTTCTTCGAAGCAATGTGGTGCATATCTCCTTGAGAAAGAAATCCTGGCCGTTCACGCCCAGGATCGACTCTCATTCCGCGAGGTTAAGGACTTTGTCCTAGCGCGCCCAGCTCTGCCTGGGACGTCATATGCCTCAATAGTTAGAAAAGAACCATCTGCTCCTGGCCCATCCAGGCCAACGAGCACGGTTGTTTCCGCGCCCATTCGGAGCCCTTCTGCGGGCTCTACTCAACCCCTGCGCTCCCCTGGTAAAGCTGGCGGCAAAAAGGGTTCATACGAGCCCCGGCTAAAACCAAGGCTCCCCCCCTCTTCCCCCAGCGTGACCGTTTTCCGTAAGGCGAAACGGCCACGCGCCTCCACCGAGTCGTTAGACTCACAGGAGGCAACACCCCTGAAGTTGGTCACTAGGCCATCTTCCGGGGCTCCTAAAGCTGTCCCCCAAAAGGAGGACAGCAACAAAGGAGCTTCGGCTCCTTCGTCCCCGCCTAGTGGTGGAGCGAGTGCCTCGGAGACGGTGGTTCCTCGAAAGGAGTGTCCCCCGCCCATGAAGCCGCAACGCCTGCATAAGGCTTCGAGGCAGAGGGAGGAAAAGACTCGCATGGCGAGCCAAACTTCCCCCAATAAGTCCTCGAAGGCGACAGTGCCAACAGCACCCGGCGTTCTGACTCCGGGAAGCGTACGGCCATTCCCGTGAAGGTCTTCTGTTCGAGGAGGGCCCCCACGTCTCCTCCGAGCTAGGCCTGGAGGGCAAATTCCTTCAATGAAATATCCATGGACTCTGGGCCAACTGGGAGCAGCTGCGGTGGCTCGTCTCGTCCCGTTCCGTTCCCCGTTAGCTATTTTTCTGCAGGAGACCATGCTAGGCGCATGCCCCCTGCCCGCCCTCCCGGAGTATAAGGGTCTTGCGACCCCACCACCACGAGATGGCTGGGCTGGAGGATGCGCGGTTTACACCCGGCATGATGTCTCCGTTCTTCCTTTCTCTTTAGATACCTCCTTTCAGGCAGTGGCTGTGCAGCTGCACCTGGATAGGAGGTATACTATCATTTCTGCGTACATTCCACCGTCAGCTGACTTCGACGCGGGGGACTTCCACGGCGTCGTGGCATGGTTGCCGAGGCCCTATCTCTTGCTTGGAGATCTGAACGGCAGGCATCCTCTCTGGGGAGATTACTCCATAAATCCCAGGTGACAAGTCCTTGCCGATCTGATCGAAGAGCTTGAGATGGGTGTCCTAAATGTGGATGAGTTTACGCATCACTGTCCGAGAACCGCTTCATTTTCTTGCCTTGAACTATCTTTGTGCTCTTCGGATGCACAGCCTGATTTTGATTGGAGGGTGGTCGATGACCTCAATGCTAGTGATCACTTTCCCATTCAAATATCATTTTCAGAGCAACTGCCGCCTGAGAGCCCACCTCGGTGTTGCTTGGCGCGGGCGCGGTGGCCTGCATTTCAGGAAATGACTGAATTCTCTATCTCATTTGAGGAGTTTAGGTGGGTAGATGAGGCCGTTGAGTTCTTCTCCGGCAACCTCATCGCCGTGGGCCTGACTACTATTCCTAGGTCGTCTGGCCGTTTTGCACGCCGACCACTCCCATGGTGGTCGGCCGAGTGTGAGAGGGCCCTCAAACAGAAGCGTTATGCCAAGATGCGCTATAAGCGCCGCCCGAACGATTTCACTGTCGCTGAATTTCGTCGGGCTAGAGCTAGGTTCCGGTATATTTAGAAGCACGCCCGCCGCTCTTTTTGGCGGGCATACGTGTCTTCACTTAACGGGAAGACCCCTTTAGCAGAGGTGTGGAGGCGAGTCAAAAGGATTCAGGGCAAGTTCTCGCAGGATCCCCCTCCCGTTCTCCAGGAGAATGGGACCGCAATCTCGGACCCCGCGTCCGTGGCGGAATCCTTCGCGACCGCTTTTTCCGCATTTTCTAGCCGGGATGCCGCTTCGCCAGCATTCAATGCACGTCGTGATGTCGCGGAAGGCCGCTGGCTGGACTTTACCTCTAGAGGCGGAGAACCCTTCAACGACAGGTTTACTGTGAGTGAGTTGCGCTCCGAACTTGCTTCGTGCGCGGACACCGCCCATGGTCCGGACGATGTCCCGTACACCATGCTTCGATACCTGGGTGATCGAGGCATGGCCTTTCTCTTAGATTCGTTCAACAGGATCTGGGTGGAGGGTCCTCTCCCAGATTCCTGGCGAATCGCTACTGTGCTCGCCTTTCACAAGAGAAGAGATCACACTACTCCGACTGGTTTCCGCCCAATCTCTCTAACCTCTTGCGTGTGCAAGTTGATGGAGAAATTGGTAAATGTTAGATTAGCATTTTTCCTGGACAGTGGAGGCCATCTGTCTTGCTCATAGTGTGGCTTCCGCAAGTTCCACTCCACGTTGGATGCTCTGCTCCGAATGGAAAATGCCCTCTGGGAGGCTTTCCTTCGTAGAAAGCAATACGACACGGTCTTTTTTGATCTAGAGAAAACCTATGATACCGCATGGTGATACGGTATCATGAAGACTCTCCACACGATGGGGGTGAGGGGACGCCTCCCAATGTTTATATCTGAATTTTTGCGAGATCGTGGATTCCGCGTACGGGTGGGAGGAGCCCTCTCCGGCCCAAAGGAGCAGGAAGAGGGTGTCGCGCAGGTTAGTGTCCTCAGTGTCACACTCTTTGCCCTGAGCATCAACGGCATCACCTCGATGCTGCCAGAAGCTGTTCTCGCTACTCTCTACGTGGACGACCTTTCGATCTCTTTTGGCGCGGTTCCAGATGCCAACTCTGGAGCGTCGACTCCAACAGGCATTGAATCGCGTCTCTCGCTATGCCGAAATGCACAGGTTTCGGTTTTCTTTGGCCAAGACTAAGGTGATGCACTTCTGCCGCCATCCACGGCTCCACCCCGACCCAGATTTATTTCTTAATGGGGTGCGCCTGGATGTGGTTGAGTCGCACCGTTTCCTTGGTCTTGTATTCGACCGACGCCTCACCTGGAAGGCTCATATTCGCAGCCTTAGGGTCTCTTGTATCCGCGCCATGGATATTCTCCCTTCTGTGACGTTCAGCGCTAGGGGCGCTGATAGGGCTTCTGCAGGTGGCCTATAATTGGCCGCTCCCGGTGGGAGCAGCTTCGTAGGTCTAGCCTTTTTATGGGACCAAGGGATGGCAGGTTCGTGCCCCCTAATGTACTGCGTTCGTGCGCGATCAGCTTGCAGGGGACAGGATATCTGTACCTCGAATGGGATCCATGATGTCTTGGCGGGGGAGGGGGCAAATGGAGGCTTCCCTGAGATGGACTTTGTCGCTAAGGTGACCCAGGCCCAGATTGTAGGACCTTCCATGGGGTCGTTGCCAAGCACTGGACCAGACTCGGCCCCTGTGCAAGATCCTCCTTAAACGGCTCGGGTCCCCGAGACCTTACAAGGAGAGGAGGGATCTCTTCCCGCGGCTGGTGCCCCTGTGACAGCCAAGACCTTCTTAATTTCACAGAAGGATCTTTCTGAGGCCGGTCCATCTGGCCTAGGGGCTCCTGCTAGCTGAGGGAGGAAACTGGTTCATTCCCCGCTCTCCTCTCCTAAAAAGAAATTAGTGCCCTTCGGACACTTAAGGGCACGCCGCATTCTACTATGAACTTCGTGGAAGTAGTAGTTTATTTGAGGGAACCCGTGTACTACTCCATAGATGACATCACCTTAGAGATCGCCAACCATGGAGCGGTTAAGGTCGAACGTGTGGTGAGAAAACGGAGGGGCTTTGATACCCACCCCTACGCTTTTGGTCACGTTCGACTGCGACGAGTTTTTCGAGTCGGTGCGTGCCGGTTGGTATCGCTACCGCGTGAAGGCATTCGTGCCACTGACGCGGAGATGCTACTACTGCCACCGCATCGGCCATACGAATCGCTGCCGATAAGTCCAAATCGTGTGTGGCCAAGTGTATGAATTGCGGAGAGCCTCGCCCCGCTTCGAAGCAATGTGGTGCGTATCTCCTTGATAAGGAAATCCTGGCCGTTCTCTCCCAAGATCGCCTCTCATTTCGCGAGGTTAAGGACTTTGTCCTGGCGTGCCAGGAGCTGCCTAAGATGTCCTATGTTTCAATGCTCCTGGCCCCTCCAAGCCTACGGGCACGGTCGTTTCTGAGTCCATTCGGAACCCTTCTGCTCGTTCTACCCACCTTGAGCGCTCCCCTGGTAGAGTTGATGACCAGTTTCTCGGATGGGAGCCTTCTTACGAATGCGTCGAATCCTCCCGAGGCTAAATCCAGAACTGCTGCTCCTTCCTCCAGCGTGACTGTTTCCCGTAAGACGAAACGGTCGCGAGGTTTGACTCAAAGAAGACAACACCCCCATCACCTGGTCGTGAGTCGATCTTCTGGGGTTCCTAAATCTGACCACCGAAAAGAGGACAGCACTAAAGGAGCTTGGGCTACTATGCCAACAGCAAATAGATGGCTCGGAGACGGTGAAATCTCCAAAAGAGGGAACTCCGCCCCGCCTGCCTAAGATTTCAAGGCGGACGGAGGAAAAGGCTTTCATGGCGAGCCAAAGCCACCTCCGATAAGTCCTCGAAGGCGACAGCGCATTGTCCGGCCAGCAGCGCCCGGAGTTCTGCTTCCGGGAAGCGTACGACCATTCGCGTGAGGATCTTCTCTTTAAATAGGGACCCTTGCATCTCGGAGCTAGGCCTGGAGGGCATATTCCTTCAATGGAATTGCTGTGGACTCGTAGCCAACTGGGAGGAGCGTCGGAGACTCGTCTCCTCCCGTTCCCCGTTAGCTATCTGTTTGCAGGAGACCATGCTGGGTGCGTGCCCCTGCCCACCCTCCCAGGGTATACAGGTTTTGCGACCCAAACAGAAAGGGATGGGGGCCGAGCAGTAAGAGAGTGATTTACACCAGGCATGATGTATCCATTCTTTTTGCTTTAGATACCTTCTTTCAGGCAGTATCTGTTATTTCCGCATATACTCGTATTTCACCGTCAACTGTCTTCAACGCCGGGGATTTCCGCCGCGTCGTGGCACGGTTGCCGAGAACCTTTCTCTTGCTCGGAGATCTCCATGGTAGACACCCCTTCTGGAGAGACTACTCGATTAATCCCTGGGGTCAAGTCAGTGCCGACCTGATCGACGAGCTGGTGATAAGCGTCCTGAATGAGGATGAGTTTATGCATCACTGACCGAGAACCGCTTCATTTTACTGCATCGAGCTATTTTTGTGCTCTCCGGATGCACAGACTGATTTTTGGTGGGGAGTAGTCGATA
Organism: Ceratothoa steindachneri; assembly: GCA_963969495.1. Taxonomy (NCBI): domain Eukaryota; kingdom Metazoa; phylum Arthropoda; class Malacostraca; order Isopoda; family Cymothoidae; genus Ceratothoa; species Ceratothoa steindachneri. The sequence continues at coordinate 21,667,300 of OZ018329.1, forward strand.
TCATTCATGGTAGTGATCACTTTCCCATTTGAATATCATTTTCTGGGCCGCTGTCGCCTGAAAGCCCGCTTTGGTGGTACTTGGTGCGGGCGAGGTAGTCCACATTCCAGGAATTGACTGATTTCTCTGTCTCAGTCGAAGAGTTTAGGTTGCTAGATGAAGCCGTTTAGTTCTTCCCAGGCAACCTCATCGCTGTGGGTCTAACTACTATTCCTAGAACGTCTGGCCGTTTTGCACGCCAGCCGCTCCCGTGGTGGTCAGCCGAGTGTGAGACTGCCCTTAAATAGAAGCGTTATGCCTACATGCACTATAAGCGACGCCGGAAAGATTTCACTGTCGGTGAATTTCGTCAGGCTAGGGCTAGGTTATGGTATGTTTCGAAGCACGCACACCGCTCTTCCGTGCGGGCATACGTGTCTTGACTTAAGGGCAAAGACTCTCCTAGCAGAGGTGTGGAAGCGAGTCAAAAGGATTCGGGGCAAGTTCTCACAGAACTCCCCTCCCGTTCTCCATGAGAATGGGACCGTAATCTCGAACCCTGCGTCCGTGGTGGAATCCTTCTTGACCGCTTTCTCCGCATTCTCTAGCCGGGATGCTGATCCGCCAGCATTCAATGCGCGTCGTGATGTCGTGGAAGGCCGCCGACTCAACATAACCTCCAGAGGCGGAGAACCCTTCAACGACAGTTTTAATTTGAGTGAGTTGCGTTCCGCTTTCGCTTCGTGCGCAGACATTGCACCTGAACCGGACGATGTCCCATACCGCATGCTTCGAAACCTGGGTGAGCGAAGCATGGCCTATCTGTTAGATTTGTTCAACAGGATCTGGATAAAGGGTATCCTCCCAGAATCCTGGCAAACCGGGGAGAGATTACACTCCCCCGGCCGGTTTTTCTCCAATATATCTAACCTTTTGAGTGTGCAAGTTAGTGGAGAAATTGGTAAATGTTAAATTAGTTTTTTTCAATCTACACAGCGTAGGGCATCTGTCTTCTGCACAGTGCGGCTTCCGCAAGTTCCACCCAACGTCGGATGCTCTGCTCCGACTGGAAAATGCCGTCTGCGAGGCCTTCCTTCGTATACAGCACTACGCCACGGTGTTTTCCGATCTGCAGAAGGCCTATTATACCGCATGGCATTACGGTATCATGGAGACTCTCCACACGATGGGGGCGAGTGGAAGCCTCCCAATCTTTGTATCTGAATATTTGCGAAATCGTTGATTCCACGAACTGGTTGGGAGAGCCCTCTCCGGCCAACTGGAGCAGGAAGAGTGCGTCCCGCATGAAAGTGTCCTCAATTTCGCACTCTTTTCTCTGAGCATCAGCGGCATCACCTCGGTGCTGCAGGAAGATATTCTCGTTACGCTCTACGTGGCGACCTCTCGATCTCTTTTGGCGCGGCCCAGAATCGCGTCTTTCGCTATGCCGAAATGCACAAGCTTCGGTTTTCCTTGGTCAAGACTTAAGGGGTGCACTTCTGCCACCAGCCACGGATCCCCGCTGTCCCAGACTTATTTATAAATGGGGTTCGCCTGGAAGTGGTAGACTCGCACTGTTTCCTTAGTCTTTAACCGACGCCTCACCTGGGAGGCTCATATTCGCAGCCTTAGGGTCTCTTGTACCTCCACCATTGATATTCTTCGCTCTGTGACTCTCAGTGCACGTGGTGGGGATAGAGCTATGTGATAGAACGAGTTGAAGCTGCGTTAATTTCAACTTCTATCACATTATTTAAAACCACGATGGGCCCACGTGCATCTTCGTTTCGAAGCTTGGCGCCTTATCGCAGCCACTGGATGTCAATGTTTAAACAAGGAGGTTATCGTCCCCCCCGTTCGCCCCCATACGCCGACCTCGCCAGATTGAGTTAGGCTTATGGGCAGATAAGGCATTGTTCACAGGCTCGGCTGTGCATTCCCTCGAAGCTCCCACGCCAAGGAAGTGTCCTGGCTATTTATATGGAAACTTTACCACTAAGTTCAGATTGGAGATCTAGATTTTCGTCGCGAAACATCACCACGACCCTCTCTCACTTCGTGCGCCAAGGGACCTCGACCTCGAGATTCACCATCACTTGTCCAGAAGGAGGACAAAAATCCCTTGAGTGCCAAAGTTCGAGCCTTTGCGACGCCGAGTCCAAAAAGCTTCCCCCTTGTTGTTCAGAGGAGAACAGCATTAGAACAGCCATTGTTCATTCGAGCCCCGTTGACAAGAAACGGTTCTCACCCTTCCCCCTTGTTGTTCAGAGGAGAACAGCATTAGAACAGCCATTGTTCTTTTGAGTCCTTCGCCAAGAAACGGTTCTCACCCTTCCCCCGTTGTTCAGAGGAGAACAACATTAGAACAGCCATTATTCTTGAGCCCGTAGACAAGAGACGGTTCTCACCTCCCTATTGTTCAGAAGAGAACAACGTAGAACAGCCATTGTTCTTCAAGCCGTTCGTCGAGAAACGGTTCTCCTTCCCAAGACGCCACGTCAGGATACATTTTATTCCCCCCCTTCGGCTGGAACTCGCCAGCGGACCGAATCTTCCTTCAAGCCACCTTCCACTGCACCACTAGCATAAAGTTACGTAAGCCAAACGTCACCTTTGAGTACTTAACCCTTTTGTCAATTCTATCCTGTGCTTTAAATGGTTTGTCGAACCATCCCATCTCTTTAACTCTATATTTGTTTTACCTTTTTAAATCCTTTAAATCCTCGGATTAGCCCGAGTCTCCACGACCCTTTCCATTCTCTGTTTATGTCAATATTTTCCGTCTTGTGTTTGTTGATAGGTATTATTAATAAAACTCTATTTTATTAATGATAGCAATATTATTATCCTTGAGCTCAGTTCCACTTCTTAAGCATATCGAAGATACATAATATCGGCCGCCAGACATTAACGCACTCTAGAGATAATTAAAGAAGTTCCCTCAACGAATAGTGATATATGGTATATCGTCGGGAGTCCATTCTACGACAAGCTACTACCTTACTTTTGTATAGATCATTTGTTCGTTCGAAGCTCGACTACGGATGCGAGTTTTGTGCATCCACAGCCGAGCGTGTATTGCGGAAGGTGGGCATTCGTATCTCTGCATTTCCTGGTTCGCGATATCCGTGACGCCACTGTTTTGGCGAGCCGGCCGGATGTCGATATTATCTTCTTCTGGGTTCTATTTCTATAGAGTACTGGTTCTCAAACTGCGTCCTGTGGTAACTGCGGATTACGTTGTTTTATTATGGTACTAGCAAAATCTAGAACAATGCACTAGCGGTACAAAAGGTCAGTAGGGATAAATGGATTAAATGGAAAAATATTAATTTTTCCTTATATAATTGCACTCTAAGACCTTATTTGAAATATGAGGCGCAATTCGAGTCTCCATACATGCAAATGGACATTAGTAATATTGGAAACGCGTCAAGCTACAAAATTAATTCCTGAACTTTGAAATAGATCATACGAAGATAGGCTCAGGCACCACTATTTACCTTCACTAAGAATTCTCTATCTTCATGGGTAACTTAGAGTATTAAAGATATACGGGTCTAGTAATAAAAGGTATGGGATCTTGTAAAAATAAGGCATCCATGGGATTTTCGACCCTAATATAACCTAACCAACTTAATCTAGAATAGTTTTAGGTTATATTAGAGTCGAACAACTTTGGAATGCCTCATCTTTCCAAGGTCCAAATTATGACTCAATATTTGAGCTAGATAACCAAGTGGCAACTAGAAATAAGTTTCAAAATAGTAAACTATAGCCAACACTGAAGATAGCTTCTTTCTAATTGCCCCCTATAAATATTGATTTTAGGGTACATGAAATAATCCATAACGCTATATTTTAAGAACGGGATTTTTTTGGTTTTTACTAATCATCATCATCATCATCATCATCATTACTAACTCTATAATTTAAGAAGGGGAATTTTTTGAGTATTTGAATAATAATTTCATCTTAGTTTCGTTATGACTTATGTTTTTTATCAAAGTTATTTCTAATAATTCTTTTATAATATCAAAAAACAAAATGGTGAAGTTCAGAAATAAATATAAGTATCGAAATTTTTTGAATTTTTTAAAACCCAAAGAATTACAAATGGGGAAGTTCAGAAAATTTATTTTAATATATCTTCTATAATCTATATTTTAGCAATGTGATATTTTGAAAGGGAGAAATTTAGTTTAGAGTTCTTTTTTAAAATTAATATAATTGGCGAAGTTGATAAAATTTATAAAAATTTATTCCCTGCTGCTTTTTTTAGATTTTAAATTTTAATCTTAGTAGCGAAGCGCAAGCCATTGCCTGGTAAGATATATTTTTTTCTTAGTTGGTTATGACTTAGGTATATATTAAGTTTTTATCCAAGTTCATTCTAATAGTTCCTTTGGAGTTTGAAAAAACAAACAAAATGGTGAAGTTAGAAAAAATAAATGATTATGAATGTTTGGGAATTTTTTGAAACAAAAAAGGTAATACTTCAGATTCGAGGTGCATAGTAGGTGGCGCTGTTAGTAGGCTACAATTTTGGGCCACCATATATCTCTTATGACGTCAGACGGTAGCTTCAGATGTGACCAATCATGGTGTTATATTTTTTTGTTGTTTTGGGGATTTGTAACTTTTAGTCTGTATTTTTTACTAAATATCTGCGCCTCTGCTCGTTTATAGTTTTTTCTAAGTTAGGTAAGGTTTCTTGATGTCTTTTATTATTTTTTTTGTTTTGTTTCCGTATTTTTTTTTTTTGCTGCGAACAATAACAGCTTCTTAGTAGCAACGTCGTAGCTTATAAGTAGGACCCGTTTTGCACATGTTTTTGTTTCGTTATGGCGTTTTCGTGCTTCGTTATTCGAATTCGGCTTTATTTTGTATAATCGCAAAAAAAGTTTATATTTTCTAGAGGCGCATAAACTAATCAAGAGACCTATAAAAGTAAGTATTGTTTGTTATTAGGTTAGGTTTTTCTGCCAGTAAAAAGCTGTTGGGGGGAAAAAACCCCCAGTAAATTCAAGTGGACTTCTCGTGGGAGAGATATCACTGCGGGCGGACCCCCCTGCGATGTTCCTGAGTTTCAATCAATTGGGGGTCTGGGGGGCACAGCCCCCCAGTATATACTCATATACAAAAAATATAACGCCGTTATTGTTCACATCTGACGCTACAGTCTGACGTCATAAGACATATATTGTAGCCCAAAATTGTAGCCTATAAACAGCGCTACCTACCGTGCGCCCCGAAACTGAAGTGTTACCCCCCAAAAAATTACAAATGGTGAAGTTCAGAAAATTTATTAAAATTTAAGCATGGCTGCTTTATTCTATTTTTTCGTATATTCGAAAGTTTTATTGGTTATTTCTTAAAGAGATTTTCAATTTTAATCGTGATCAAAAGGAAATAGCTAATGACCTCTAAAAACAACTAAAGCAAAATGTTACTACAACTGTGGGCTTTGATCGAGTCTCAGGAATTGCCACAGTTTATTAAATCTGGGTACCTTCGTTTGCCGGTAAGTCACTACGTTGAAATATCCAGTTACTTCAAATGCAACCAATTTGACATGTTGATTGTGCCTGTCGGCAGACCCCTTCCTGCGGAAATTGTTTTGATTACGAAGTCCCTAGATACTCCAGAACGCCGTTATGCCAACTGCGTTGATGCTCACATTGCTACTTCGAAAACCTTCCCAATCTTCTTATACGAAAAGGAGTCCCTCGCTTTGCACGACTCTGCGTCTGGATTTGAGGAAGGCTCGTCAAAGTGCTCGAGCACAAACTTCGTCTCCTCTCGGATGTTTTGTGTGACGATGGACGAAACCAACCATCACATTCGAGTTCCGACACACCTGTAGCATCTCATCGCCATCTACCGCTATCGTCAGAAGTATTCCAAGCATCGCTCTCACGGTGGTTCTAGCCGGGACCGCCGCTCAGGGTGAGACCCTTGACGAAATTAAACCTTATCTAAAAGAATCCTTTGTATCGACCAGTGATGGATTTTCTACCCGGCCCCGTGGTAAGAAGAAGGATTTCTTACCTCGGTCTTCTGGCACCAATAAGCAGGCTGCCTCTGGATCTGACTCGGCTGAGCCTCGTGAATCTTCAAAGGAGTCTTCGCCTGCTGCTCAATATTCTTTGCCCTCATGGCCGTTCTGTTCTTCACAGGGGTTGCCGCTTCACGATCCAAACAGTTGCAGAAATCCTTCTAGTGTCTCGTACTTTGCCCAGATATCCTGCTCCGCCCACTCAACCTCCTACTCATGATCCGATGGAAGCCGATTATATTCCAATATCGCCACCCGTGGTTGTTGGATCAACTGATCTAACATTAAAACCGGCCTTGGCCCAAGATTCCGGATCTACCGTTCGAAGCTCTCCTTGACCTTCCGTTTCTGCCGCCCCAGTTACAGGCAAAAGCTTCTGTCAGTTCCTTGGGACCCTCACAAATTTCTTCCCGTCATCTCTTTCCAGGATTTTTCAGGATCTCTTTCCCTGCTACAGCAGGCCCTTCGAAATCTGCTCTCCGTCCCACAGCTTTTTGGGACGCTATTCAAACTTAAACTCAGCCACAGAGGAGAAAACGATATCTACTGTGGTATCTAACCATCCTACATAATATCCACTAAGTGTTCTCCCCAAGTGAGAAGAACTCAAAGTTCTTTCCACGACTCTCCATCCCGCTGTTGTTGGTCTTCAGGAGAACAAACTGGGTATCCGCCATTTTCCGGCGGTGCTTTATTTTCGTATTTACAACTCTATTCCACCTGTCGGGATCTCGTCTCCTGGTGGGGTGTCAGTTATGGTTTCGTCATCCGACCATGTATCTCCCCTCCCCCTTCACACTACCTTACAAGCTGTTGACGTGAGGGTTTTTCTTAAAAGGCTTTTACCGTTTGGTCTATTTACCGCCCCCCTTTACCATTGTTGAGATCCGACCTTTTAGAACTTCTAGATCAGTTGCCCTCCCATTTTTATTACTCGGATATTTTAATACCCATCATCCATATTGAGGCGACATTACTCGGAATGCCAAAGGGAGTGTTTTAGAGTCTTCTATTACCTGACTCTCTCTACGCTTTAAACACAAGTGATTTTACCTATCATATACTCGTACATACCGTCTCTTTTAGCTGTGTTGACTTGTCTCTCTATTTCCCTGTTTGTCTTACTGATTTTTGGTGGTCCATCTTTGATGACCTCCATGGGAGTGATCACTTCCCTAGTCTGGTCAGCCGTTCATCCTAGTCCTCATCTAGCCATCCCTCTCAAGTAGGATTTAGGCCATGCTGATTGGGAAGGCTTCTGAGAGGCGTCTTTCCCAAGTGCCTCTTTGGGGACCTTCATTGGTATGGACGCGGTAGTGTCGTAATTTACATCGATTATAATTATCTACAACGCGGCCACACATACCATTTCCCTGTCTGCGAGCTCTAGACATTTTAAAGGTCATTGCCCTTCCGTCATGGCCGATCCCTAGTTGGCGTGCTCCACTTCTCACAGTTTGCACCGGCATATGAAGCTTGGACTTTTTCTCCGTGGACCCTTGCTCTATAAGCGGGTTTTGTAAAAGTTCTTTTACACTCGGGGGGGGGGGGGCAGTAGCTTTCGAGAGGCTTACGTGTGTGATAGAAAAGTTCCGTCAAACAAACTTGAAGCTCTACCTTTCCATCATGTATCATTAAAACTTCTCTTCCATTATGTGCAGGTGTTTCGAGATGGAAGTGAAAATAATCGAGATCTCTGCTCCCCTGCGCGTGGGCCACAATAAGTCCGACATCGCCAAGCGGTTCAACGTCAAAAGTATGACCGTCCACAGAGTCGCGGAGTGTCTCAAGAACGGGCAAGACCTCGAAGATTGACCTCGTTCAAGCACACCTTGAGTTGTCGACCGTTTGGTTGAGAGGAATGCCTTTGAAATTGACCCGGAACTCAAAATGAGAGTGCTCGCGAAGAAGAAGAAGAACATCCTGGTGTCCACAGAGTCCAGGGCATTCAAAGATGAGGGTGGCAAGAGCTTACAGTGCCTGGAAAGGCCTTTGCTCACTGACCGTATGCAAGCACAAAGTCGGAAGCGCTGTCAACACCTCATCGAATTGAAGATTAATGGCAATTGAATTCTCTTTTTTTATATATTCTCGCCACACTCTAGGTAGACGACCTTTCGATCTCTTTTAATCTGGGTGAGATGCCTATCCAGGAATGCCGGCTCCCACATGCCCTAAACCGCGTCTTTCGTTATGCCTTAACATACAAGCTTCAGTTTCATTTGGTCAAGAACTAGTTGGGGCACTTCTGATCCCTTTACGGACATCACACGGACTTGGACCTGTTTCTGAATGGAGCTTGCCTATTCGTGGTGAACTAGCATCGATTATTTTTCTTTAAATTCAAGCGATGCCTCACATGGGTGTCGCACTTTTTTAGCCTTAAGGCCTCTTCCTACGACACTACCATGATGGCTTGACCATTTTCCTTGTCTGCCAGTCATGATTCCAACATATCTCATTACTATCAATGCTGTATTCAAAGTCGCGTCTCGTCTTAATTGATACGAGGGGCGTTCAATAAGTTTTGCGAAGCAGTAGGGCAAAACAGAGGAAGGGGGATGGCTGTTTGTGAGGGTGTTAGGACAAGTTATGACAAGCCAGGACCTGCAGCTGCACGCTCCTGCCTCATCTATTTAAGAAGCAGTAGTTGATCGCAGATCGTCAGTCACAAATTTTCAACAATGGAGAAGGTTGAGCAGCGCGCAGTGATCAAATTTTTGACCAAGAAAGGCAAGAATGCAAAAGAGATCCATGAACGCATGGTTGCAATGTACACCGACACCGCCCCTTTCTATGCACCCATTGCTCCCTGGAATAGAGAGTTCCGCTATGGTCTTGAGTCTCTTTAAGATGACCCCCGTCCAGGACGCCCATCAGACGTGACCAACGAGGACAATGTGGCCCGTGTGGAGATGATGATCCTCGAAAATCGATGGGTGAAGGTCGAAGAAATCAAGCGAGAACTTTGAATATCACATGGAAGTGTTATTAACATCATCCACGACAATTTGGCCATGACCAAGGTCTCTGCCCGTCGGGTCCCTAGAAACCTCACGCCCCATGATCAACTTCAACGTCGTCAAAGTCCACAAGGCCAGAGTTGCACAAGCTGCCCTGCGCGAGTGCGGATTCGAGGAGCTCAACCATCTCCCCTACAGTCCAGATCTGGCCCCTAGCGACTACGTTTTATTCCACCAGCTCAAGGCTGCACTGCGTGGATGCCGGTTTGGGGACGATTAAGATGTCCAGCTCGCCGTCCAGAAGTGGATTGAACAGCAGTCGGGAGATTTCTGGTTGTCGGGAATTCGAAGCCTCAGAGACAAGTGGCGCAAGTGCATTGAAGTAGAGGGTAGTTATATTGAAATATAATAAAACACTTTTCCTCATATCTCGTTCCCTTATATCCGAATTACTAAACTTATTAACCGCCCCTCGTACGTTCGTTAGTTTCCATGTAAGCTTGTGATGGTGCAATCAGTTTCGCCGTAGACATTAACGCCCTTGCCTCGCCAGCACAAATCAAGCCACGCCAACATTATTCCATTATTTGAAAATGACCATCCACAGCAATTGGTTTTTAAATCTTTAAACAGATCTCTTAACTGATCCAACCCAATGTAAAATGTTCCGAAAGATGTTCTCTTCATTCCTGGCACAGCTATTAATTTATTTAGTTAGGGTGAAAAGGGCCATCGTACTCTTCTATATGAACTCATATAACGCAAGGATCAAAGAGAGCAAAGAACGGCACAATCAAGGTATTCCATACTGAGAAGTCAGAAATAACGCCAGGCGAAAAAAGTTTGAAATTCCTGGCCGGGACTCCATCTGGGTCTGCTGATTGCTGGTTAGATGCTCTACCGTTAAGCTACAAGGCACAGTGATTCTACTTCGCCCAAAGCGTTACCCCATCAAATCCAATATTTCCCTAAGCTAGGAATTTCCAAAGGATTTTTATACCATATATTCTTACCGGCTCACAGTTTAAGGGCTCATTATCCAGGTCACATACAAAGAAAGAGCAAATACAAGTTTTACGGGTGGTAACAACCACCACTTGGTTTGCGCCATACATAATTTCTGCCTTTCAAAACCCTTTTGAAGACAGAAAGAAAGATGCAGAACCTTGTATATATTGTAGACTATATAACAAAACAGTACAAGAGAAAGAGAAATTTGACGTAAATGAGCAATAAAACGAAAAAAGAGGAGTTTTTTAAAGGTTAGAGAAAGGGACATTGGAAGAACACAAAGAGAGCGAAGGACGGCACAATGAAAGCAATCCATACTGATTGCCTTCAGTATGGATATATATATATATATATATATATATATATATATATATATATATATATATATATATATATCAGGCAATGGCTTCGCCACTTCCCCGACGGGGGAAGCTTGCGCTTCGCTACTAAGATTAAAATTTAAAATCTAAAAAAAAGCAGCCATTGTTAAATTTTTATAAATTTCTGAACTTCGCCAATTATAATAATTTTAAAAAGTAACTCTAGACTAAATTTTCCCTCTTTCAAAATATCACGTTGCTAAAATATAGAGTTATCAAAGATTTATAAAAATTAATTTTCTGAACTTCACCATTCGTAATTCTTTGGGGTTTTAAAAAAAATCACAAAATTTCGATGCTTATATTTATTTCTGAACTTCACCATTTTGTTGTTTGATATTAGAAAAGAATTATTAGAAATAACTTTGATAAAAAAAAAACAAGTCATAACCAAACTAAGATGGAATAATTATTCAAATACTCACAAAAATCCCCTTCTTAAATTATAGTTAGTGATGATATATATATATATATATATATATATATATATATATATATTGAATGTAGGAAAATGGCCGATGATTATAATGTTAAGATGAATAAGATAATATATGGTTTAAATAAAATATAGTCACGAACTAAAGTAAGCCACAACCTAAGTTATATATATATATATATATATATATATATATATATATATATATATATATATATATATATATATATATATATATGGGAAAATTATGTAAAATATAGTATAGTACTGCCACGACGTTTTTGAAATTTATTTATTCGAGGGAACTTCTCTGGAGCGCTGATTCAATAAAAATGCTCGTTAAAATGTGCTCGAGACTCAGGAAACGGGAAAGTCTATTCTGATTGGGTAATTTCGAATTGGGTTGTACAAAGATTTTGATTGGTTGGTGGTTGGGAGGAATCGTACTTTGATTTTGAAGTAACCGTATTGGTATCAAGGATCGTACAAAATGGATTTGGGGCTAGATGAATAATTTTCTCAGACGGGAAATTGTTAACTGCCTCTTTACGAACTTTATAGGAACATGCAAAGATGTTAGCTGCTACAATACTCCACCTATCCCGTTAAAAAAAATATTACGTTAATTCAGATAGCTCCGAGACCTTCTGACAATGCGAACAGACCTTATGATGAGGTCGGTGGACTGGCTCGATTGCTGGGAATGGCACAAAATGCGGGCAAGGCACTGTAACTAGCAAGAGTGGACGGATTGATAGGGATCCGTTTGGGTGACCTCTATAAGCTGGCGTCTGGTGATAGCATGACGCCCTGTGCCTGGTTTGCTGGTTGTGGGGTAACCAGATGTGGAGGGATGGTCTCCTGACTAGACAGCTCTGACGACGAGGTTTCCTGCAACAAAAGTGGAGGCGGCAGCAATCAGGAAGGAGATGGAGATATGGCCGAGGTAGAGGAGATTGGGTTTCAGGTTAGATGATTGTAGAGATATAGGAGTTAAACAAAAACCATTAAGAATTTGCGAGTGTACATATATATCGAGGGCTCCCCCATGGCGAGGAGAAATAATCAAGTAATAACAAAGGCCACCTCGGTTTTCCTGTGCCCCTCTAACTGGTCTCCAGTAACATGCAAGAACGGACAAAATTGTAAATTTAGGAGAGAGATTCCTGACCTCGACGCAAAATTCCGACCCTTGAGGGGTTATTTATAAACACGAAAGTTAAAAATGCAAACTGTCGACATCGTATTACGCTATCCCCAGAACCATACTACATTAAAGTACGAGAGAATTGATACCACACTTCTGTCGGTTCAATAAGGATCGGTTTTCCCTAATTTCAAAAGGCCGAGGTAAAAGAAATAACAGACACCAAAAAGGAAGACCTCCCTTAGGTCTTTTCTTGCAAGTCCCCTACACCGTTCATTACCCCGCGGGAGTAATTGACGTATAAAACAGGTCGACAGGAGAAAACGAGGACACAACCCACCCAAACCAAACGCGCGGGAGGACTTCCGGGAAGTCCAGGAGGGGTATCGGGCCCACGCTCACGAGCTAAGGCCCGCCCCTCCTAATACGAATGGAGCTGCTCGACTACACATCCACACTGACCACTCCTATCACCTTCGAGGAAACAAAACACTATATTAAAACGACACCAAAACGTGCCCCCGGCCCCTCCGGGCTACCAGTTACACTAATACACAACCTACCCGCAAACATATATCCCACACTTACACACCTATTCAACGCCTCACTAGCCTCAGGCCACTTCCCTAAAAAATTCAGTCTCTCACAACATACTTCTACACAAAACGAACAAAGACGCCAAACACCCAAACTATTACAAGCCTATTGCTCTTTTAGAGCACCTAGGCAAAATACTCGAACGCATGATCAACTCCCGCCTACGGGAATACCTGGAAGAGAGAGACTGGTTCTCCCCAACCCCCACACATATGGGTTCAGGAGAGGCCGGTCCACTCAGGTAGCCGTGACCATCGTTCATGACAGAATACAGAAGAAACGCCAGGTACATCAAAAGACTCTCTCCATCAGCAAGGACGTGGAGAAGGCCTTCGATAAAGTGTGGCACGAGGGACTCCGTTTGAAACTCGCCAACAATATGGAGTTACCTCTCTGCACCAGAAGGCTTCTTTCGCACTACCCCACTGAACGGAGATGCCACATAAAATACAATAATACCCTTTCACAACCCTTCAAAACACGCTCAAGCGTTCCCCAAAGAAGCGTACTGGCACCCACACTATACATTATGTACACATACGACACCCCACGCCCACCCGAAAACTGCTGTCACACATACACAGTGACCTACGCCGATGACAAGACCATTCTCGTCAGCGGCCATAGTCCAGAAGAAATCGCGCTCCACGCACAAACAATACTAGACGCTAAGACAGATTACGAGGACAAATGGCTGCTCGCCACGAATCCTCAAAAGACACAGATGACACTCTACGGCGCAAGAGATCACTTCATGCACAACCTACAAATCTTCTCACGCACACCAGACATGAACCACCTAAACCCAACAAGGTTCGAATATACACGACGTACAAAAATCCTTTGGGTAACTTTCGACAAGACCCTCAGGTTCAATATACACCAGAACATAACACAAGCAAGAGCCTCACGTACAAACACATCGCTGAGCAGGTTCTACCCTGCGGGCAAAAAACTACAATTAAACTTTTATAAAACACTCGCGCAACCTATTTTCACGTACGCTCCACTGTCAATCGTAGCCGCGAGTGACACGTGGAAGCGGAAGGCTCAGCGAATTCAGAACTCTGCTCTGAAGCGCGCTTGCCGCTCTCCTTTGTACTCAAGAATGGCCACACTACACGACAACAACAAATTAGCACCCCTTAACACATATGATCACACCAGACTCACAAAACAACTCGGGGAAACTTGCCAGAGACCCATTATCCACCTCGCTACATGTAAGAAGGTATGCGATGGCACCGCGGTACCTGCGGCCCATGACCACCCGCAACCCATACCGTTCTTCGCATTAACTAAAGGCATCATGAATAACGCGTTTCCGACTGAGCAGACACGCTCTCCTTCCTGACCAACCTCCAACCATCGTCCTGTCACGTACACATCGAGACCAACCTAACTACACCACGCATCGGTGTCTAGCCACCGACCTATCAATTCTTCCTATCTCTTCTCAAGTTATTTCCGCAACCTTTCCTCTATGACTTCCTGTTTGCCTGTGTTACACAGTGATCTCTCTCTCTCCATTCTATATGCAAATGAATGAATGAAAACGAGGCTTTTTTGTTTTCGTAAAGAGATAGAGAAATCACTGGTAGAGACTTTCACTGCAAGTTAAGAAAGACTTGCACTTTCTTGGACAATATCAGATTGTTCCAATCAGCCTCATCACAGTTTCGAGCAACAAGGTACGTCAAGGTATCTAAACTACAAATACTCTCGCCACAGCTCAAGTACTCAAAGATCGTCAATTATTCTTACTCTATCTGACTTTGACAAGCCCAAACTAGATAGAAAAAACTTCAAACATAGTCCACGCTCGTCTGAAGAAAACCGTTTCAAGGTCACTAACGTCCGACGAACCCAAGGAATCATTTGGCGTTTTTGTTTTTATTCTACTTCGCCTACTCGAATTTCCGTGTGACGTCACTCGCCCACTCCTCATCCAACAACGCCATCTCTCGAGAAACTAAGAAATCATCTTCTCCACGCCTCCCGGGACCAAAATTAAGTGAAGGTATTTCGTTGGGATTCTCTGGTTGAAACCCCATTATATAATGTGAGTAGGCTATCCTATTTTTATGTCCTCGTGCGTTAAAGTAGTCTATTTTGTATATCTTAATTACGAAATGGATTAAAGTAAATTGTTCTCTGTAAAATCCACCAAGAACTGAGTATTGAGAGCGGGACATTAAAAACCATTTTTTTTATCTGTATCTTGTAAGTGTATATAGTAATTTTATTTGAGTGTATTAATGTTCAGTAAAAGTCTATTTTTTGGTTGAGGTTTTTTTTTTTTTAATTATCCTTGAACGAGTTGCATTAGCAGTATTTGGTAAATTCAAGAAAGAACTCCCCTTTTATTCATTCATTAGAATAAAGATTAAGTAAAGCACTCTTAGAGACCGATCCTTATGCGATCACTGGAACTACGAACGTACGAGTCATTTTTATTCATCATAATAAAAAATAACATATATATATATATATATATATATATATATATATATATATATATATATATATATATATATAATCTTGGCTAACCCACGACAATGATGATGAGGTAGGGAAATCACTGGACCATTATTAGAGATAGTAAAGAGGAAAATGAGGACTGCTCAGAATGAACAGTATCAATAAAGGCAGGTTCAAAGCGATCCAGAGAAACAGTATCCTGCTTGACACCAAACTGCAGTACATAGAATTTCAAAGACATGGGAATAAGTTGATATCTCTTTCGGCACGAAAGGTCTATGATTAGCAGGCACTCTGGGGGCGGTAGGCTTAACCTCAGCCATTACCCGTACAAAACGTGTACATAAGAAGCAGGATTGAGGTGAGGAGGTAAACGTCGGTCAGAAGAAGAAAATAATTGACCAGGAAGACAAAGTTGAGTACCTTAAACAAGTTCCGCTGTAAGCAGGCCAAATCCTCTTTCAAGGACGAACGAACGCCAAAAAGAATTAAAGGTAGCTTGTTCACCAAGTGATATTGGGATCAGTGGAACGTAAGCTTGCCTTGACCGTCCGATGCAAACGTTTGACGGCCGAGTTGCTTTGGGGGTGGTAGCTTGTGGTACGAAAGCAAAAGAAACCAAGCACTGCCATGAGTGCATCCCATTGGTGTGATCCAAATTGGCTGCTACAATCAGTCATGATCGTTGAGTGAACACCAAAACAAGCAACCCATGTTGAGGCTAAGGCTCGAGTAACTGTTGAAGCTCTGATGTCCGAGATAGGAACTACCTCTGGCCAACAAGTAAAACGATCGATCATAGTGAGAAGATAATTGCAATCACGAGAGTAAGGAAGAGGACCTACTAGATCGACGTGAACGGCGTCAAAACGCGACGAAGGAAGAGGAAAAGAGGCAAGAGGAGATTTTGTTTGGCGATGTACTTTGGCGCGCTGGCATGGCAGGAATGAGCGAGTCCATTTTTCCACGGTGGCATTCATATCTGGCTAAACGAAGCGTTTGGCAACGAGCTTGCATGTGGCATTGACACCAAGATGAGAGAGACCGTGAATTTGGTTGAAAATGTGCCGACGGTAAGCAAGATGAATTTGAGGACGAGGACAGTCAGGTAATGAGTAATCAACCAGGATGCGCCTGGAAGGACTTTCCGGCAAATCGATCTCACGAACGACGAGTTGAGAAGAGTTACGCAGCGTTTGCGTGTCTTCATCTTGTTCCCGGACAAGCGTTATTGCTGCAAAATCGATGGTCGCAATGCAGGAGAGTTGCGTGCCAGAAATCGCTGAAATGCGAGAGAGCGTGTCTGGTACAACGTTTGAAGAACCAGGGAAATAGCGAACATCGTTCGTCAACTGCAGGATGAGGTCAAGATGACGAGTGTCAACTGCCGTGTCTACTGGCGAAATAGTACGAGAAGAACAAGCACCGACCAAAGGCTTATGATCTGTAAAAATAGTAAAGTCACGTCGTTCCAAGTATTTTCGAAAGTGACGGATTGCGAGGTATATTCCGAGGAGCTCTCGAGAGAGCATACTATATCTCTTTTTAGATTCTGAAAGAGAGCGAGAGAAGAAAACAAGAGTTTGCCATTGGTCACCAACTTTCTGCTGCAGTTACACCTACGTGGGTTGAGGATGCGTCGGAGGCAACGCTGATGGGGTCTCCTGGAGAAGGATGAGCCAATTCCGAAGCTCGGGCAATAGCCTCTTTGTTGCGAGAGGTGTTCCTCCAGTGAGGAAGATGATATTAGGAGGTCATCGTTGTAGAAAAAATACGAAAGGAAGACCCCTAAGTACTTGATCCATATAGCGCTGGAAAGTTTAACCAGAGTTACGCAATCCATATGGCTTTTGACCATTTTAAAAGCACCAACGGAGTGGTGATGTTAGTCTTTGCGACATCATCTGGATGAATAGGGATCTAGTTGAAAGCAAAAACCAGATCCAAGCGAGAAAAAATTGTACAGCCATGGAGAGATGAGGTGAAATCGGCTAAGTACGGCAAAGAATAGCGATCAGGAATCGTCACAGCGTTGAGAGCTTTGTAATCCCCAACTGCTCTGAATTCCCCCGGCATGGATTTGGTCACAATGTGAAGTGGAGAGGCCCACGGAGAAGAGGAAGGCCTACAAATGCCAGCATCCATCATGAATTATAATTCATCACGCATAGCAGAAAGCTTATCAGGTGCTAGATGCTTGGCCGCGAGAATACAGTACCTCTTGTTGTCTCGATCCGATGCACCACACTATGTTTAATAGGCCTGCCCTTGAAAGGTGGAAGGGTGAGCTCAGGAAACTCCTGAATAAGGCGCTGAAACGATGGCTCGGTGGATGGGAGACGAATAGAGAGGAGGGAGGTAAGTATGTTCTGAGCCAGTGAGGAGAGTTTTGCGGTAGACAAGCTTGCGTTGACGAGAATTACCAAGAGGTCGTGAGCCGAAAGAAAGTCGAGGCCCAATATTGGACAATATACCTCGGCCATGATGAAAGTCCATCGAAAAACTCGACGGAGACTTAAAGGTTACGCCTTCCATAGGTCCTAATATTGGTCGAATTGGCTGCCTTCAGAACCAAATCTAAAGGAAAAGAAACTTTGTCAGCCTTAGAAATTGGTATGGCACTGCATTCCACACTAGTGTCCACCAGGAATGAAAAACCAGAAAGTGGGTAAAAAATACGAAATGGAGGACCTACTTGAGGAAATGACGTGTAGGCAGGGGATGTAGACCCTTTTGTCCCATGCCTTTCTAGTTTAAAGAAGGAGAATTTGAGGTGGAAGTTGAAGAATGAAGATTTGATTGAGTATTTTGAGAGTTTGGTGATGAAGAGTGATGTACAAGGAGTGGAGAGGTGAGATTAGGTGAAGGTAGCGGTACTGGTTGCAAATATGTGCAAGGTTGTAGGCATTTTACAGCCTGTGCGCCATATTTGTTGTGATACCAACATCTTTGAGTAGATTTGGTGAAAGCCCCATTATGCTTTGAGAGACTACTAGGCGCAGTGTGGGAAAAAGCATAATGGTGGTTACAATGCTATGTACAGCGTACAACGTTGTGACCGTACCTTTGATGGTACCAGCATAGGACCTGAGAATAGTGAGAATGGTGAGAATATTTGGAAGAAGTTTGAAAATATTGCTGCCTCTCACCTTTTGCATCGGGATGCTCTCGTTGGTTTCTCTTTTGTGAACCAGAGCGAGACCTGCGCCTTTGATTCCCAAAACTCTGCCTGTGCTCGCTCTGTGATCCCTGGTGCAGCATTAACCTTCGGATGTTGGCCTCCATCCTACGTATTGAGGCCTCGAGTAACCTGGATAAAGATGATGGAACCTCTAAACTCTCAACCGGGTCGTCAGAGGAGCTCGACGTTCCTCGAACCTGAGAAATAGAAATATTATTAGATAGGCCGTTGCCCCAATTCACGTAGGGATTCATAAATAATCTATCGGCGGCTATGGCTATCTTCTCTATATCCGAGGGGTTTGAATTTAAAATAAGCGGCCTGATCCCTCTGGGACTCCCTTCATGAAAATCTCAGTGAGGATAGAACTAAAAAGGTCGGTTATCGGTTTGCGCACCTTTTATCCTGATAAGGTCCTTTAAGTGCTTTAAGGAAGTCAAAGGACTCTTATCTCCCATTTCCTGAGTGGTTAGGAGCAACCTTAGGTCGTCTATTTGAGACCTGCCGTACTTAGTATGAAATGCCTCTCTCGGGTGGTCCAGAACGCCAGCCTGTTCCCCATTAATCAAAATATCCCTAAATTCAATGAATATACTCATGGAGAGACTATGATTACAGCAGTCTTTTCTTCTTCCGTATTGCACTGGGGCTTGAGTAGAATGGACGATACCTCCAGCCATACTATGGGATTTGAAGCATCAAAGGTGGGCAGCGAGAGAGATTCATGGGGCTATCTGTTGGTGGAGTGATCTAGAGATGAGGATCTTTCATCCGATGAGCCGCTTACGGAAGTACTTTGATGGTCCATTATAGTCGCTACTGTATGTACACGTGATGGATGAATGGATGCGCATGTGTGTGTGCGTGAACTTCAGTCACGTGAAGGAACGTAAAAGTGAAACAAAAAAATCTCGGAAATAAGAAACTCGTTGTATTTATGGGAAATTATGAATTAAAATTAATATGAATTATAGTGATTGAAAGAATGATGTTTTGGATAAAACGTGATACCAAAAATTGAAACGCCTGAATGAAAATGGGCGATCTTGGGGAAACGTGAATGGCCGCGACAATTGGAAATTATTTTACGTTTAAATTTAGAATTATCATTTGACGGGAGTTATATTAATTTCTGGGAACCATTTTATGAAAATGTTGAATACTTATATTGTTGGCCTAGATAGCGTATATGATACAATATTCTTCACCCATAAATTTTGATTGATTGATAAGGTGCGGCAACGGGAAATGCAGTATGAGATCTTACGACTGGGCTTAAGGAAAAACTTAGAAAGAACTATCTGTGACTATGTCATGGAGAGAGCGGCGTACATCAGTTTAGGGTGCACGGACGGACCAAAGTTTCCACTCACTGAGGGCCTCCCACAGGAAGATCCGCACCAACCAGGAAAAGTTCAAAGTAGCCCCCCCCCCCCCATAGGCAGGAGACTATTTTACGACGTCATGGTGCTGCAAAGTGACCAAACACATTCAAGGAAAATTTTTAATTCAGATAATGTTCAATAAGTAAAGGGGATTGCGATTTTGTATTAGCGACGGTCAACGCGGAGACAGCGAGTTGTCGGAAGTATGGTTTCGGGCTGGAGTTGCACATTAATTGCCGGTTTCTTCATTTGGATAATGAACGCTTAGGCCATTCGCAATCTTTTGCGGTTTTGTAGTTTCAGGGTGATGGAGGTGTTCTTATTTAGCGTCTCACGGGTTAAGGTAGTGCCGTGAGAATGGGCATGTTTTCTAATTGCCCCATCTTGTAGGTGAACCGTCAGTCACCTCGACAGGGTTGTGGAGGTCACGCTGATGTACTTGGAATTGCAGTGTTCGCCGTCACTGATTTTACACGAAAACTCGTACACGACGTTAGTGTCGTGGAGTTCGCTCGTCGGAGGGAGACAGCTGTTCTTCATGATGCAACTACTTGTTTTCCTTGTCTTGTAATATATTATATGGTTTATATCCGTATTTAGGTCGGTTGTGGTCACATTTCGATGTGCAATGTCTTTGACGCCCTTTTCGTCTTCACGGTAGCCTGTGTTTATATTGACCTTGTAATAAAGATTGATGGTATTTTTCTTCGGTGTACACCGTGCACCAGATCCAGCGGCCAAGTTCATTTTTTTATTTTATAGCGGCATCGATGTACTCCTGTGGGTAGCCGTTGTTAACCAGAACGCGGGAAGCCCTCTTCAGTTCAATGTCGACAGCCCACCACGAGGAGGAATTTGAAATTATCCTGTTAACCAAAGCATTAATGACTAATTTCTTGTAGCGGTCAGGACACTCAGAGGTATCGTTTAAACAGAATCCTAAGTTTGTGGCCTTAACGTACACTTGGGTGGTAAATTTAGACGTATGGGAACTGATTAGAATATCAAGGAATGGAAGGGATCCTTGATCTTCCGTTTCGTGCGTGAAATTCAAACACGAGTTGTTCTTAAATGTGTCAACTAGGGTATTAATTTGATCAAGGTTATCTACGTTCAAAAGTATGCCGTCGATATAGTGCACATAGATAGGATGTTTTGGCGCTATATTACTTTTGAAAATCTTCTTCTCGACTGCACTCATGTAGAAGGTGGCAAAAAGGACGCCAAGGAGTGACTCCATCGCAACGCCATCGATTTGCACGTACATTTGCCCGTCTGGACCGTAGACCATAATTCCCGAAACCATACTTCCGAAAACTTGATGTATCTGCGTTGAGCGCCGCTAATACAAAATCGCAATTCCTTTTACTTATTGAACATTATCTGAACTGAAACTTTAGTTGAATGTGTCTGGTCATTTTGCAGCGCTGAATTATGAATTATGAATTGATGTAAGTGAGTAGGAGTGTGTAGGGAACAAAGGTGGAGTGTGGGCACAGATAACAGAAAATAGACAAGTGGTGAAAAGAGAAAGAGGTGTGGTAGGGTGAAAAGTAATTCTAAGTGCCTGGTGATCAGGCCTATCGCTTTTAAATATTTTCTTGCTATGTGGTTCCTTTGTTGTCTTTGAGATATTTTATATTATTATGGCTTTTAAGTCATTTGTCTTGTATAAAATAAATGTTTTTGGATATGTTATGCGCATTTGCTTTTGTAGTAATAAATTACTTTAATTACTTTAGTATTATGTTTAGTGTCTTTGTTTTTTAATATTTTGTAATGAGTATGAATCGTCTTTTTTTTTATATTTGATGTCTTCTTCGTTATAGTTCGGTCTTTATCAGTGAATTATCTGTTGATATTCGGTGAGTTCTTGTAGAAATTGGTGAGGTTTCGTAATTAGGTTTTCTTTTCTTGATCGGTTTTATTTGCAAATGGTTTGGGTAAAAAACATTATTATTCTCATGCGTAAAACATCCCTTCTACTCCGCTAGTTAAAAACCCAGCGGAGCCCGGAAATATGGTGCGACTTATACCTCTTCTGTTCTAGTTAATCATTTGAACGATATCATCGTTCAATTCTCGATTAACCAATTCCTGCATATTCCTTGTCCGTTCTTCTATGACAACGTTAATGGGGCTTAACCCTGCCTCCCGGTGCATCTCTTCCTGGCGCCTTCGTTCTTACCTGAGTTTGCATGTAATTAAGTACACACATTTTTTCTGCACCACTTGTAGTTTCCTCTTTTGTGTCTTCGAGACACACGAGAGGGCGGAAGCGGAGTATAGCAGTATCGATCTTACAAGTGCATTGTAGATCTTTTTCTTATTGTTTTGACGGAGATTTCTGAACATGTATAGAGTTCTGACTGAAGCTGTGGCCTTGGTGATTCTTTCTGCAATGTGCTTCCTGTACCTGGTTAAAGGAAATTTCATTCTGAGTACATTGCACTCCGTGTTTTAGGGATAGCGTCTATCCCCCACCCTGACATCGTATAGTAGTCTCCTGCATATGAGGACTACTCTGAATTTTTCTTGGTTCGTGCGTATTTTCCCTCGGGCCTCGTAGATATTAAGGTTCTCAATTTCTGTTGCTGTCATACGAGCATTCCAAGGTGCATTCTTCATGGCCAAGTGATTATCTGGGTGAAGTCATGGACGAATTAAATGAAGAGGCAAGTCGGGTTCACAGGGGCTAGGACATCAGCGGTGTAAATCAAGTAGATAGTAGGGGGCAGGCACCCACCTGCGGGAGGCCCGCAGTGAGGGAAAACTTTGGTCCGTCCGTGCACCCTAAACTGATATACGCTATTCTCTCCATTACATAGTCACAGTGAATTATTTCTAAGTTTTCACTTAAGCCCAGTCGTAAGATCTTGCACTGCATTTCTCGTTGCCACACCTTACCAAATGCCTTTGATACATCCCGACAAAAAGTGTCCACGTAACTTCTTTCCCGATTTGCTTGGGCTAGCTTTTCTGTGATGACATTAATCACCATCTCCGTACTTCGCTTTCTTCTAAACCCAAATTTATATAGGTTGAAGAGAAAGTTCTCCTCCAGGTGAGACACCAGTCTTCGCTTGAGGATCTTCTCCAAGAGTTTCCCGCCAAATTCTAGAAGTAAAATTGGCCGGGAGCTCTCCTTCAACATTGGATTCTTTCCGTGCTTAGGCAAGAAAATCATCTTGGCCGTTTTGTAAGCATCTGGGAAGTATTCCGTGTTCAGACAGGCGTTAAATATCCTTCTCATCCCTTCGATGACATTGGCTGGTACCTTTTCAATGTTTAAATTTGTAAGGCCCGATCGTCCTGGAGCTTTTTGACGGAATGAGCAGAGCGCGCCTTGTAGTTCTTCTTCGGTAATCTCGGCGTCTCCGTCGCGCTGTCTCTCCACCTAGTGGTGAGGGTGCCTCTTGTGTGTTTTTTGTTAAGCTCGTCTACGATGTTGCTTTTAAACTCTAGGTCTTCATTTTCCTCCTCAGTTATCCTGAAGGTTTTTTCCCAATAAATTCGGAATAGCTCTTCAATTCTTTCTTCTTCTGTCTCGATGTTTTCGTCTTCTTTTAGTAGTTCAATCTTCTTCTTCCAAGTCGATCCTTTGAGACGTCTGATTTTATTCCAACACTCTTTAGGAGTTGCTTCGTGATCGAGGCTATAGATCGCATCATCCCATCGTCTCCATTGTTGTTCCAGGATCAACTCGTTGAGTTCTTCTTTGATTTCTTTACTTCGTTGTATTGAGTTAACTGATTCATTCCTTATGTTGATCCCATACAATAATTTCAGCTCACGGTATAAATGCTTCATGTATTCGGTCCATCTGTAGGTAGAGATTGTCCTATACTCGGCTTTAGGGATACAAGCCATATCTGCGTTGATTAGATGGTTATTGAGGTCATCGAGTGCCTCATCAATCTCCTCGAGAATTGCCTCGTCTAAGTTAGGCGGATTGTAGGCCTCGAGAAGGCGCGCGTACTGTGCCCAGACTGCTCTTCTGTAGTTCTTTCTGACTACAGCTGGGACTTGTATAGGGTTCCTGTTGATAGTGAGTACGATCCCTATATGGTCACTACATGGTACCTGGACTGGTTCCGTGTAGTAATTAAACGGTAGCTGAATTGGTAACACGTCTCTCCTTGGCGGTTGATATCCGGTGGCAATGGCCAACTTTCCTATGTTGAGTTCGACCTCAATCGCGAGATAGGATTCTTCTAGATTTCTTATTTGCTTGTATTCAATCCCCTTTCTTTATTGCAATTACGGCACCGTCGTACCGCTCCTGCTAATAATTCGTGATTAACACATCGTAGTTTCAGATTTTCATTTCTGTATTACGCATGTCGATCCCATGTTCCACAATTAAGATGATGTCTGCATTAATCTCTCTGAATACATTTCCGTAAAGAGTCCTTTTCGTCGTCTAGCCATTGGTATTTATTTCCAGTATCTTCAGTGGGTTCCGTAACATGGTGAATTGTTTTTACCTATGTTTCTTCTTATTCTTCTTTTTCTTCTTTGATGCCAGTGGGGCGGTTTTACTGTGCCCCGGCCCCTCGTTCTTCGGTGGAGGGCTTGGGGTTTTCGATTTGTTCTTCGCGGCACGATTGTGAATGCGTGGCCCCTCGTCACTGTCCAAAGAGGCTGATTCGTTTTCTTCGTCTTCTTGTTCTTCTTTCTCCTCCTCATCCTCAGATTCCTCTGATGAATGAGTTTCTTGGATTGCCTTCTCAAGAGCAGATTTCACATGGTTGTTGCCCCTGGCTACTGTCTATTGGAAAACCCTCGAGCAGTCTGGGTTGTCTGGCATTTTGACTGAAAGTAGTCCGTTCTCGTTCAGTGAGGCATTCAAAACCTCGTTGTAGCCGCCTGGCTTGACTGTATTAGCGACGTTAGCGTGTGTGATACAGATCAGTATCTTAGCGCTTAGGTCGCCCGAGAGGTTTAGTGGAGTTGCAGATGTTTTTAAAGGCTCACATCTTTTCGCGGCGGCATTGGCGTAAGTGATTTCTGTGGCCTTCCTCTGTTCTTCTTCTTTCCTCTTTATGATATCTCTTCCTAGGGCAGTTTAAGGGCATGGTTCGGTGCTCTCCTTTGCAATTTAGGCACTTCTTTTTAGTGCTTTCGCACTTGTCAGAACAGTGGCCCTCTGTGGTGCATTCACTATACCACAGTTTTTCTTTATCTGGGCAGGTATATGTAGTATATTTTTCTAGTTTGTAGCATGCAAAACACATCTAAATGCTCTTGAACTTTTCTTGCTGGATGTTATCACCTGGTATTCTCATGTTAAATACAAGTATTCCGTTCTGTGTCGATCGAGTGGCCATGTCCGTGGTAGCAAAAGTGATCTTAAATACGTGAATGTGTTCGCGAAATTTGATTATTTCACGAACTTGTGGCCAGGGATTGCTCCTGGTGGTATCCTCCTTGAGCTCCTCGGGCGTATGCTCACCCACCCAGCTTTCCACTTTGCGGCAGATCACGCTTCGGTTGGCTGCCACTTGTGGAGGGGCCTTTGCTTCAAGTCCGGTGTTCTCGAGGATCCTCGCCCCCTATTCCGATAGGAGCTGGTCCACGTCCTTTGTCTCGGCACATAAGGCGATGAACCCAGATGAGACTTCAATCAGTTTTATCAGTGCTACCTTTGATTCGAGGTTGAGGGATTCGCAGAGTTTCCTTTTTTTCGGGGTTCTTCATTCCGGGGATGGTCCTTAGGGTGACCCTCTTAGTGAGAGTCTCCATAGTCTTCCACGTCCTTCTACTATCTTCTCTTGTGTTGTCTTCTTTTGTGAAACCAAAGTGTAAATTATTATGTTTGGCGTGAAAAAGAAGGTATGATCTGGTAAAGGAGGTAACAGTTAGTGAAGGTATGTTCGTAAATGGGTCCAAAAAGTGAGGTAAGCGCCTCCGTCCATTTTCCAGTTGGTCCCCCCGCTCAGTTGCTGCCAGAATGATGGGTGATGGATGGAATAGATCTCGAATGAGAACCTCGAGAGGGATGACCTATGATGGACTTGATGGCAGTAACGGTCGAATCAACAGCCCTAAAGTTTTGCCACCCCCTCTAGGGTACTTGCGCCATGAACGCATCCAACTACATAGAGACGGGTGTTACTTCTCTCTATGATGCTGGCCGGGTCCCCAGAGCCATGCGGATCTCTTCTCCGCCCGGGACTCGCTATGGGCTAGTCATCAAACCAGTTTTCACATAATTTCTAAATTATGTCAGTCCAAGTGGCCGGCGTAGTTAAGACGAAATCAATGAATGGCAGACATTCTAGCAGGTTCCCACGCAGGAAGGTGGGCGGGAGCAGGGAGGTGCTTAAGCCCTCATTGAATTATGAATCCTCGGTGAAGTAAATGGCATTCTCTCTTTCTGAAGGGAGAAGCAAAATTCACAAAAAGACTTCCAGAATAGGCTCTTTTATATGTAAGCGGTGCTCAAAGTTCGATACTAAGCAAGTAAAAATGCTTTATCCGTAGGGTACTCAGCAGTGCGTAGTAATCCAATATTCCATTTTGCAGCGCTTACGTCTGAAAAAGTCAATTATTGATGATGATGATTGTGTATAGAAAGGACAGAGAGGGATCGCTGTGTAACACAGGTGAACAGACAGTCGTAGAGGAAGAGGGTTTTGGAAAACTTAAGAGGGATTGGAAGAGTTGATAGGTCAGTGGCTAGACACCGATACGTGGTGTGGTTAAGTTGTTCTCGAGGTATTCGTGACTAAACGACGGTTGGAGGTTGGTCAGGAAGGAGAGCGTGTCTGCTCAGTCGGAAACGCCTTATTCATAATGCCTTTAGTTAATGCGAAGAACGGTATGGGTTGCGGGTGGTCATGGGCCGCGGGGTACCGCGGGGCCATCGCATACCTTCTTACATGTAGTGCGGTGTATAATGGGTGTCTGGCGAGTTTCCCCGAGTTGTTTTGTGAGTCTGGTGTGATCATATGTGTTGAGGGGTGCTAATTTGTTGTTTTCGTGTAGTGTGGCCATTCTCGAATACAAGGGAGAGCGGCAAGCGCGCTTCAGAGCAGAGTTCTGAATGCGCTGAGCCTCCTGCTTCCACGTGTCACTCGCGGCTACGAGTGACAGTAAGGCGTACGTGAGAATAGGTCGCACGAGTGTTTTGTAAAAGTGTAACTGTAGTTTTTTGCCCGCAGGGTAGAACCTGCTCAGCGATCTGTTTGTACGTGAGGCTCTTGCTTATGTTATGTTCTGGTGTATATTGAACCTAAGGATCTTGTCGAAAGTTACCCCAAGGATTTTTGTACGTTGTGTGTGTTCGAGCCTTGTTGGGTTTAGATGGTTCATGTCTGGTGTGCGTGAGAAGATTTGTAGGTTGTGCATGAAGTGATCTCTTGCGCCGTAGAGTGTCATATGTGTCTTCTGAGGATTCGTGGCGAGCAGCCATTTTTCCTCGTAATCTGTCTTAGCGTCTAGTATTGTTTGTGCGTGGAGCGCGATTTCTTCTGGTCCACGGCCGCTGAAGAGAATAGTCTCGTCATCGGCGTAGGTCACTGTGTATGTGTGACAGCAGTTTTCGGGTGGGCATGGGGTGTCGTTTGTGTACATGATGTATATAGTGGGTGCCAGTACGCTTCTTTGGGGAACGCCTGAGCGTGGCGTGAAGGGTTGTGAGAGGGTATTTTTGAATTGTATGTGGCATCTCCGTTCAGTGGGGGTAGTGTGAGAGGTGCCTTCTGGTGCAGTGAGGTAACTCTGTATTGTTAGTGAGTTTCAAACGGAGTCCCTCGTGCCACGATCGTCAAAGGCATTTTTCACGTCCTTGCTGATGGAGAGAGTCTTTTGATGTCCCTGGCGTTTCTTCTGTATTCTATCATGAACTATGGTGACGGCTACCTGAGTGGATCGGCCTCTCCTGAACCCATATTGGTGGGGGGTGAGGAGAACCACTCCCTCTCTTCCAGGTATTCCCGTAGGCGGCAGTTGATCATGCGTTCGAGTATTTTGCCTAGGTGCTCTAATAGAGCAATAGGCTTGTGATAGTTTGGGTGTTTGGCGTCTTTGTTCGTTTTGTGTAGAAGTATGTTGTGAGAGACTGAATATTTTAGGGAAGTGGCCTGAGGCTAGTGAGGCGTTGAATAAGTGTATAAGTATGGGGTATATGTTTGCGGGGAGGTAGTGTATTTGTATGGCTGGTTTCCCGGAGGTGTCTGGTGCACTTTTTGGTGTCATTTTAATGTAGTATTTTGTTTCCTCGACGGTGATAGGAGCGGTAAGTGTGGATGTGTTGTCGAGCAGTTCCATTCGTATTAGGAGGGGCGGGCCTTAGCTCGTGAGCGTGGGCCCGTCACCACTCCTGGACTTCCTGGAAGTGCTCCCGCACGTGCGCTTTAGGTGGGTTGTGTGTATGTACTGTGTCCCAGTGGGACCTAAATGCGTCGAGGATGACGTTAGTGTCTGTGAGTGTTTGGTTGTTTACTTAGAGGATGATGGGTTTGGGTGGATCAGTGCCTATCATTCTTTTTGAGTGCCGCCAGAAGAAGGAGGGGTTATTGCAATGGGTGTCGTCCGCGATGCGGACGATTTCTTGCCACTGCCGGTTCCTATCTAGCTGCACGCACTTTAGGATGTGGACACGTAAGTGATTGATGTTGTGTTGTCGTGGGCCTCTAGTGTAGTGATTATTGTACTGTGTGATCAGTCTCTGAGTGTGTATAAAAAGGTGAAATGTTTTATGAAATTGTAGGGTTTTTGTGGTGAGTGTTAGTTGCGTGCTGTGGGTTATAGTGTTTATGATTGAGCACCAGTGGTCATCTAAAAATTCTGGATTGGTGTGGTTAAGGTCGAGGTTTTGTGGTGTGTTATGTTATGTGTCTCTTGAACTCTTCCAGTTCGTGTTTTTGTAGTCGGAGAGAGGTGGTGTAGGTATGAGTATAGGAGATGTGGATATGATGAGGCATATCAGTGTGGTCAGAGAGTACGTGGGGAACCTGTGAGATATGCGTGTAGAAGTGTGTAGCGTGGTCGTTGCGGAAGACCACGTCCGGTGACGTGGTACCTCCACGAGTACCGAAGAATGTGGGGAAGGCGGAGCCGATGTGCTCGCAGCGATATCGGCCAGGTACCTTCCTGCATCATTCGTAGTGTTTGAAAGGAGTGTCGGGTGAAAGGCGTTGAGGTTCCCCGCAAATAACATAGGGAGGTTGTGGTTTGATAGAGCCCGGATTGGGACTTCTATGTTTAATTGTAGGCGTAATCGTCTGTAGTGTGTGGCCACTAGGATGGGGCCGGAGCTTGTTTGTACCTTGCAGGCTAGAAAAGAGTCGTCTTGTGTTGGGATAAGGGAGTGGTCTATCGAGCGCTTTACTAGGATCGCTGATCCTAGGTGCCACGCCTGTGGAGATAGGTATGTGTTGTAGCCTGCGATGCGTAGTCTGTAGTGCCAGTGGGAGTGGGGTTGGAGGCTGTGAGAGGGGGGTGGGGACGTTGGGAGGGGGATTGGTAGCAATAGGGGAGAGTGGAGGTTGCCAAAGGGGGAGTACTGGAGGTATGAGGGAGTTTGGGTAAAGAGGTGGAAGGAGTGGGAGCTGTGGAGGGAGCCGAAGAGGCAGTCGGGAGAGAGATGGGAGCAGTGGGCAGAGGGGTAGGTAAGGAAGGTGCGGTGGCGAGAGGTGCAGGGACAGAAGGGCGGGAGGAGGCGGGAGCGTGGTGAGGGTGGGGGCTGGTGGGTCCAGGGGAAGAGGTGTACGTGCCCAACGGGGTGGGGAGGAGTGCGGGTCTTTTGTTTGTGTGCTCGTCGGAAGGTGATCTAATCTAGCCTGTGCGAGGCGAAGAGTGCATTGAGTATATTTGCGTATAGTCGGGGGTCGCCCCTTGACATGTCCTTTGCCACCGCTGAGAGCAAGGCGGCCAGGTGTGGCTTTGGGCGTGTGGTCTTGTTAAGTGTGTGATGTGGAGTGGAAGTGGGTGTGTGGTGTGGGATGGGGGTGTGGTGTGGCGTGGGGATGGGTGTCGGTAGTAGTGGGGGTCTCTGGGTGTAAGGTGTTAGGGTGGGGGCGGGTGACGGAATATCTGGGTGAGTTTGGGTTGCTGATGGGGTTGGGTTTGTCTGGGGTGGGACAGGGGGAGGTGCGGACACCGTTGCGCCAGCAGCGGCGGCGAATGTTCTTGTGAGGGGAGGGGGAGCGGGGGGGAGTGTGTGGTTGTGTTGATGGGTTGAGGACGCCGTATAGCCACTACGGCGTCATAGCGGGCCTTCTTTAAGTATAGGCATTTTGGGTTGACGGCGACATGGTCACCGCCACAGTTAGAGCAGAGGGGTGTGGTGGTTGTGCAGGTGGTGTAGTGGTGGCCCACTACACTGCACTTTGAGCAGACTAGGTCTGCTTGGCATGTTCGTGTTATGTGTCCGGTTTTGTAACAACGGTGGCATTGTGTTGGTCTTATGTTATGTTGTGACTCGATGTTGTGTGGGTATGTTAGTGTGCCGCAGATCTTGATACCTTGGTCTAGCAGCAGTGTTTTGATGTTTTCATCGGACAATGTAATCATTGCCCATTGTTTAGTACGGTTAAAGTACAGGTCTGTGATGACCTCCTCCCCATACTTCTGTCTGAGTTGTGTGTGGAGGTCATCAGTGAAGAAGGCCAGCAATAGGGAGTTGGTCTTTGTGATACGTATTTGGTGTCTTTTTACCACACCGTCGGCTAGTTCTGTTTGAAGGTCTAGTGCGGCGAGTGTTTCAGATGCGTTTTGGTGGAATGTTACTGCATCCTCCTGTGAGCAGTAACAACCCACCCACACCAGTAAGTATCTCAGGAAAGAGTGATGGTTGACCACGGATGTCAAATAACTGTCGAAGAGACCTTGAATACCATAAGGTACTTCAAGCAGACGGCACCAGGCTGGTCAGGGATTACGAAGAACAACCTCGTAAATGCCCTGAGGCAAATTATTCAGGCTTTGGCGAACACAATGAACTTTGCCTTGAATACAGGCTACTTCCCTGACGTCTACAAGATGGCTAAATTCATCTCTATTCCAAAGAGAAACAAGCCCCCAGACCAGGTGGCTAACTATCGCCCGATCTCTCTTCTTGAGATACAGGGAAAAATCTTAGAGATTATTGCAGATAGGCTACAAGCTCAACTGAGCGAGTAAGGAGCGCAAAACCTCCAACAACATGGGTTCCGTAGAAAAGGGGTCCTAACAGAGAAAATAGCATATTCCCAAGTGTGAAGGCTATCGCGGGACCCGGTTCACACGGCCCAAATTAAACACAAACAAGAAATTTATAGAAGACCAGGGATCTAAAGGCCTACTAGAAATTCACCAGAATTTATCAGGGAGGTGCTAAATTACGATGTATCCGTAAGGGGTTAAATGAATGCACACATAAAAGTATTAACAGTATTATTTACATCAAAATCAAAGTGAAATAAATTGACTGCTAACAAATTATACGGGGGTACATCAAATAATAAGAAAAGTCATAAATGCTTATTACCATCTAACGACCACAAGTCGTTCTAACCAAAATAGATATTCGCGCATACAAAATTGGGTTCTATGAATAATTTGCTTGAAGCCGAAACGACACGCGCCGTTGAAGATGAAATAGGTTACGCTACTCTAGTGACAGGTGTTCCCGGAATAACCTCCCTGTCTTACGTCCCTTGCCCGAAGGTCTAAAGTTACATGAATAAAGCTTAATTAATTTAGAAGGCACGTAAGAAGAAATAAATACTCCTAAATACCTAATATCAGAGCAGTGAAGCAATAACCCACGTCGGAAAGCTAGGCGAAAGAGGCTCGGCGATGATGAGTGAATTCGACCCAAGTCCACAGGGGTGAATGCGATGACGGTCTTCGGCGAGGAGAAACCCACAGACGGCGATATCGGGACGAAAGATGTCAATACCACGGGGAAAGATGACTCGAAGGCCCAACGATCCGAGAGAAGAAATTAGAGATGACAGAATTCCCCAAAGGGGAGATAGCGAGGTGACTAGGAGGGAGCTTTCACGTGCCCAGTGTGAACGGCTTCCCAAAGGAGAACACTTGCAAACGTAACTGGAAGAGCACAATTCGATGCAGCCGACAGAGGGGCAGCGACAACGCTGGCAGGAATCAATGGAAAAAAATCCTCGCTGTACGAAGGAATCCAGTACGGGTCTTCAAAAATAACAACGTCAAAGGTAAGTGACGGAAAACGATTCAGCGGAGCAATCAAGGCAGAATCCTCGCAACAGAATAAATTAAAAGGCCTCACGGCCCAATTTATATCCTTCAGTCCGAATGGGGAAAAGAGAAGTGAGGCACAAAATGGCGGGGGGGGGGGGGGAATGAGTCGCTTTCCCTACGCAAATTAGGCTGGTAAGTTACAGAAGTTTAGGCCAAAAATGGTAGCCTCGAAGTGGGTCGACCTGCGCTAAACACCGTAAACTATGATAAGAAATGGAAGGCATGGGAATACGAGAGCCTACCCTTTACACCAAGTGAACGGGTTCTATGTAGACATTGTGTTGAGGGAAGTGCAAAAGGCCTTCGATAAAGTCTGGCTGGAAGGACTTCAATACAAGATCCTGGACCTTCAGCTAGACCCAATCCTGAAAAGGATCCTCTGTGACTTCGTCATGGACATAAGGGCCTCTCTCATGTTTGAATGATACAGAAAACATGAATTCAAACTGAAGTTGGGCGTTCCTCAGGGAAGCTGCCTGAGTCCACTTCTTTACCTGGTCTTCACAATCGACCTCCCAACTCCGGTGCACATGGACACGATGTATCTGCAATTTACAGATGACATCACTCAAATTTTCCCATGCTCGGAGAGGAAAGCAAGGGCACAGGCAGGTCGCACAATAATGGAAATCAACCGCATCAGCCAATACGAGAGACGATGGAAAATCAGGACCAACAGGGACAAATTCACGATCGTCCCGCTGAGCGGCGAATTGACATGGCCCATCATCATAGATGGGAGGAGATACGGCTACTCCGTCGAAGGTACCGTCCTGGGCATTAAAATCACCGACCATGGATACTCGAGACACCACACGGAGAGGTGGAACCTGGCAAAGAGAGAAATCGCCAAGCTATACTGGTTTAGAGATCTTAGCTCGGCCAACATCAGGAAAATATATCTGATGTATGTCCAGGCTAAGCTCATTTACTCCGCAGCGGTTACTCAAGCGGCCAGCAAATCCTCGATGAAAAGGCTACAACGTGCCCAAAATACTGTATTTCTGCTTATTAACAAAGTCAGAAAGCGTGATCGCCTTAGGCAAAGAAATTTGCACAGGAGGAAACATCTGAAGCCTATCAATGTCGTCACCCAAAAACTTGGAAAAAATGTCTGGTACACTCTAACGAATGGTGTCATTCCTGAGCTACAGGGAATAGGCAGCAGGCTTAATATACCTGCGAGGCTACGGGCAAAAGTCTCACGCCAACGTCGCCTTCCGAGCACAAAACTATGCACACAAAAAGACATTACACCAATTTATACATAGACAAAACACAATACAACATATAAGAACATTTCATCAATACATACATAATTGAAACAGCGAACAATACAATCATTGCAACACAAGAAACACGAGGTAAATTGTTGGCAAATAGAGCTGAATATTTGCAACAAAAATATGTACAACTAATCATTTGAAAACAAACAATAAGAACAGTAAAGCTCATCAAATTACACAATCATAGGATAAAATGTTCAAACAAAAAATAAAAAAGCAAGGATAAAAATAAATAAAAATAAAGCGATGCCCTCCATACTAGGGCAAAATACACCCCCCCTCCCCGCTTTAATTTTCACCTGCTATATCTTCCAGTATCCTAACTTCTAATAAAAAATTGAGTATATCATATTCATATAATGGAGCCTCGAGGTTTAGGGCCTTGTAGGTGATTAGAATTTTTTAGTGGGTACGGAAGCGAATAGGTAACCAGTGTAGCTCCTGTAACAGAGGCATCGAAGGAGAGAACCGGGGCGGCGAAGGAGGCGCCGGGCAGCATAGTTTTGAACAAGTTGTAGGGGGGGAAGTGACGAAGAAGGGAGATTCACTAGAAGAGAATCGCAGTAGTCTAAGCGTGAGGTGACGAAGGCATGAATAGCAGTCTCAAGGCTTCGTCGATCAAATTGGGATCGAAAACGTGAGAATTGCGGAGGAAACCGAACGAAGACTTACATATATGATGGATGTGCGGTTTAAACGAGACTTGCTCGTCGAAAATAACCCCAAGATTACTGACGGTATCAAAGAAGGCGATATTAGTTTCCCCAAGGTTAAGGGAGGGGAAGAGAGCTTTATATTTCTCCATCATTGAAGCGGTACCAACAAGGAGAACTTCAGTTTTATCGTGGTTTAGTTTGTGAAAGTTGGCAGACAGTCATTCGTTTATGGAGGTGTAGTCTGAAAGGAGCTTGGTAATTAATTGAGAGAAGGACACAGGGGGTGAGGAAAGGTATATCTGAGTGTCATCAGTATAGAGGTGGAAGGACAGGCCCAAATGTCGAAGAAGACAGCCAAGAGGAAGTAAGTAGAGGCGAAAGAGGAGGGGACCAAGGACTGAGATCAAGGCACCCCAAAATGAATGGGCACGGGCTCGGGCTCGAGCGCGATCGACTGAGTTCGGGAGGAGAGGTATGAGCGGAACCAATCAAGTGCATTGCCCGAGAGACCAAGGAAATTGTGAAGACGATCAAGGAGGACAGTGTGCTCGATGGTGTCGAAAGCAGAGGAGAGGGCTAGGAGGAATAGAATGGACGTACAACCCGTATCGACTGCTCTACGTAAACCGTCTGAAATATTAAAAAGAGCGGTTTCAGCAGAGTGCTTCGCTTTGAACCCAGACTGGTACATTTCATCGATATTGCAGTTAGAAATATGGTCAATAAGGCGAGAAAAAACCACTCTCTCAAGGATCTTAGAGAGGAATGGAAGCTGTGAGATAGGGCGATAGCTAAATGGTTAAGAGGGATTAGGGTGTGTTTTTTTTAAGGATAGGACGAATTGAGGCATGTTTGAAGAAAAGGGAGCCACCCCTGTCGCAAAGGAAGTGTTAAAGAGACGAAGAATCAGTGGGAGGACAGCAGGGAGAATTTGGTGGAGGAGTTTGGGTGGAAAGACGTCCTTAGGGAATCCAGATTTGTTAGAGCGTGAGATCAGGGCAGTTACTTCCTCAGAAGACGCCCGAGTGAGGACGTTAAGCGGCAATGGAATATGGTCGGGGAGAACAGCATGGGCTTGTTCAGACGACTGGGGTAGTACGGCGCGAAGGTTAATAACTTTATCAGAGAAAAATTTAGAAAGAGTAGAGGGGTTGATGGGTGGAGAGGTGGGGGGAATGGGGTTAGGCGAGGAAAGACGAGAGAGATACGGAAGATAGTCCGAGGGTCATTCTTGCTCTCAGCCAAAAGTTTGAGTGAATGAGCCTCAGCGCTGATTTTAATTTGGAAGAATAAGTCGAAGTAGCAAGGCGATAGGCAGGTGAGAGGAAGGTCGTGTCCTGCCCACGGGAGCGTTCTTTACGAAGGGCTCGTTCATGAGCACGTAAGGACCTCCTTGAACGGAGTTCCATGGTGAACCAAGGGGCGCGGTGATGGCGTTTTGAAGAAGGAGTGATAAGGGTAATTTAGAAAATCCTTTTTAAAATTATAAAAATAGGTATGCAAAAAAGTATTCTTACCTAAAAAATAATATAGTTTATTTCGTGATACATGATGTTCTGATCGATAATTCTGTTTCGAAGCGTGTCGATATTACTCCAGAACATACGTACGTCCACAATTATGAGAGCTACGTAATAATGCCGGTGTTGGTAGGAGCCAGTCTGCCACAAGCAAGCAATGGGTAACCATCTCATCAGATTTTAATCATGCCAAAAGTTAAAGGACATTCTTTTCACGTCAAAAAAACGCCATTGTAAGAGAGTACGAGATTGGCAAAGGTTAAAGGAAGCTTTATGAACAATTTCATGTGTCAATAAGCTCTGCATTATATCATTTAGGGGCGAAGGAACCCTCAGTAGTAAAACAAGCGCATATGCTCTGAGGAAAATAACACCTCGTGTGTGCTCCAAACTAATGAGAATGGTTGGAAAAAAGATCCGAGGTGAGAACAACAAGGACAAATTGGTTGAAGAACTCGTGTCAACCGGCCTCAATCCCACTCAGCAAAAGAAGCACGTTGAAGCTCGCAAAACGCTTGTCGCTGGGATGTTACGCAAACAAGACCATTATTTCAACAAAATCATTTGGTCAGATTAAACAGAAATAGAATTATTCGGCAACCAGGCAATTGGCTTCGCCACTTTCCCCCACGGGGGGAGGGGGAGCCCTCGCTTCGCTACTAAGATTAAAATTTAAAATCTAAAAAAAAAGCAGCTATGGCTAAATTTTTATAAGTTTTCTGAACGTCGTCAATTAAAATAATTTTAAAAAGGAACTCTAAACTAAATTTCTTCCTTTCAAAATATCACGTTGCCAAAATATAGTTATAGAAGAAGATGATAATAAAATAATGTTTTGAATTTCATCATTTTTAATTCTTTGGGTTTTAATAAATTCACAAAATTTCGATACTTATATTTATTTCTGAACTTCACCATTCGTTTTTTGATATTACAAAAGAATTATTAGAAACAACTTTGATAAAAAACATAAGTCATAACCAAACTAAGATAAAATTATTATTCAAATACTCAAAAAAATCCCCTTCTTAAAATAGAGAGTGAGATGATGATGATGATGAAGTGATGATGATGATAGCTACAATAGGTGAAGCAGAGGGAAGATAGCACTGTGATTAAGGGTTGCTTTTCATGGGTAGCTACAGGAGACCTTCACACCAGAGAAGGAACGATGAACTCAGAGGAATACTATAAAATTTCAGAAAAAAATTTCAGCAGCTCCGCCAGAAAACTCAAGATGGGTGGACGTTTGGTGTTTCAGCACGATAACGACGCTAAACTTCTTCTTTTTTTTCGCTTTGGGAAGTCCATCGAGGTCGATGATGACAGATGCCCTCATATTGAGGGCATCAAACCTGCACTTGGCTTAAACGGGTAGGAATGTGTGCAGTCTTCGGACTCGTATCTTGACCGAGGGGAAAAGGACCCTGGTGGCAGGAGAGACTCGAGACGACCAGGCTTCATCCTCGGCTGCAGGGAGCTGCCGAGACACCGGTCATTCGGTGCTCGCCTATAGGCACTTCCGATCCTGGTTTGTGATCGAGGTATCATTCCTCTACCCTTTGACTAATAAGGCAGAACCCACAAGGCAGTGAGTGAGAGATGCAGTGGTTGGTAGGCGATAGGGCGTGTCCACATACCGGTGGGCCTGCACGCCGTACCTCTGGGGCCCACTGCTGTTCCGAGGTTCCCTGCTGATGAGTGAACATCGGTA
This sequence comes from Ceratothoa steindachneri, assembly GCA_963969495.1. NCBI lineage: Eukaryota > Metazoa > Arthropoda > Malacostraca > Isopoda > Cymothoidae > Ceratothoa > Ceratothoa steindachneri. The sequence goes on from OZ018329.1 coordinate 21,704,307, forward strand.
GTTGTTTTTCTCGATGAAGCTGTAGTTGTATTTCTTGAATTGGCTCGTGAAACAGGAGGGAGGAAGTCGGATTTAGTTCTTTGTATGAAGTTTTGTTGAGTGGCCTAACCGGACTCCAGAGTTGAATCGAAAAGAACATCTTTGGAAAGAGTTGAAAATTAAAGTTGGAGAAAGGCAGCGCTCCAATCTTGTGGATTTAACTGGAGTATGTGTTAAAGAATGGGAGAAAATCTTTTCCTGATTTATGCAAGCAACTTGTTTCATCCTACCAGAGACGTTTGAAGGCTGTTCTGATTAACAATGGACAATCCACAAAATATTAATTTTATTTCTCATTGTCACATTATGAACAATTTGTTTACATCTATTCTGAATATCTTTTCTTTCTAGTATTATTCTTTACGATAGTTTTACACATTTTTATTATTTTCTGTTACATATTTATCTATTTATTGAAAGTTTCATGGTATTCTGATGTTCCTAAATGTAAAGAATTTCATAAAATACATTTTCATTTTTCTAGAACGTTACCTCATCATCATCACTAACTCTTTAATTTAAGAAGGGGATTTTTTTTAGTATTTGAATAATAATTTTATCTTAGTTTGGTTATGACTTATGTTTTTTTTATCAAAGTTATTTCTAATAATTCTTTTATAATATTAAAAAACAAAATGGTGAAGTTCAGGAATAAATATAAGTATCGAAATTTTGTGAATTTTTCAATACCCAAATGGTGAAATTCAGAACCCTTATTTTTAAATATCTTCTTCTATAACTATATTTTAGCAACGTGATATTTTGAAAGGGGGGGAATTTAGTTTAGAGTTCCTTTTTAAAATTATTATAATTGACGAAGTTCAGAAAATTTATAAAAATTGAACCATGGCTGCTTTTTTAAAGATTTTAATCTTAGGAGCGAAGCGCAAGCTCCCCACGTATGGGGCAGTGGCGAAGCCATCGCCTGGTATAATTATAATTATTTGACCCACCCTTCAGGTGTCAATCTGAGCTTCTTGCTTGCAAGTTGTAAGAATAATGGCCGCAAATGCGTTTCTCAGTTTGCATGTAGTTTGTTAAGTGTACCATGGGCAACCATATTACAGCTGATATCTTGGGGATTGTATCTGGCTCCAGCCAGAACGCCAGTAGATGGATCTACCGCTATGTACATAAATTCTTTACATTTACACTTCCTCAATCTTCCCAATTTTCTGTAGAGATCTCTCTTTGCAAACTTTCTGGCGCAAGTTTCGTTTGTTTCTGCTTCGTATATTTAAGTAGTAGTAGTGGTTCGCCAACCTGCCTTTATCCAGGCGGATCCCTGACCGAGTAATGAGATGGACATAAAAGTCAGTATAATAATCGCTGGTGAGCCCGAGGGCACCAGGTGACGGTCCTTTCTGGGGAGAGATGCCAACAGCGTTCAGGTGGAAACATCGTCGTCGCCCTGGGGCAGAAGGACCCATTGCGCGTCAGAGGTATGTGGATATGGATATAGATACCCATCGGATGTATTCCTTGGAACAGAGAGTGAATGTGTGTTGTGCCGCGAAGACAGGAGAGGAAAGAAAGCAGTGTTGTAATTGGCTATGTGTGTGATGAGAACTGTAAGATCTACCCACCCGAATACAGGGCTGAGCACAGCGCGTCCACCAATTGGTAGCCAGATCTCTCCGTGCGCTGACGTTTGTGTCCGCTCATGCTGGGATCGTACCCGGTACCGCGACGTTGGGAGACCAACGCCGTATCCAGTCAGCTAACAAGGGCTCACCCTTATATTTAAGTAATAAGAACAAGTTGCATAGGCATTTATACAGGGTGTTTGTTTTTACATGTCCTTTTTTGAAGTATAATAAAATCAAGAATTACTTTGTGATCACAATAAAACTTTCAGATGTTGTTGGTAATAGTTATAAGTTATTTGTCCCAAAATGGTTAATTGATTCATTTATTACTTAAGAAGTTATGCCAGTTTTAGTAAATCGGTCATTTTTTTCTAGAAACAGAAAGCGTAAAAAGTTTTGTTACAAAAAGTGTTTTTTGAAATGCTCGATTTTTAGCATTGAAAATAAGATCAGAACAAGTGTGATTGTGAAAAAGTGAAACATAGAATGTAATGAAGAAAAAACTGAAACTTAAGCCATACGAGATTGTATGCAGAAGAATTTAGACGAAAATTGGGGAAGTTGATGTACCGCCGGTGATAATGTCTGACGAAGCGCACTTTCATCTCGGCGGATACAATAATAATCAGAACAAGAGAATATGGTCGGATCACCAGAAAGAGCTGCATCCTGCAAAAACCACTGTGTGGTGTTCGATAATACCTCAGAAGTTCTTTGGGCCGAATTTTTATGCGAATGAAAATGGAAATTCAGTCACTGTGAATGGCGAAAGATACCGACACGTGCTTGAAGAATAGTTTTTACCGAACTTTCGAAGAATTCGAAATAGACAACGACTGTTTTCCCAGTAAGATGGTGGTACATCACATACATCGAATGAAACAGTGAATTTAAGTGGCTTCCAATATCCCCCGATCTAACACCTTTGGATTTTTTTATGGTGATATTTAAAAGAGTGTGTTTACCGTAATAATCCTAGAATTATCCAACAACTAAAAAATAATATCGCTGAAGAAATTAATAACATCGATGAAGAACTTTTGAAAAAGGTGATGAGAGCAACTTCGTCACGAATAAATGAATGTTATGAGAAGAATGGTCAGCATTTGAAAAGGAGAATCTTCAAATAAATTATGTTAATTATGCAAACTGATTATTAGTCTTAGTTTTTGTTAATTGTAAGCAAATAAAATTAGTTAAAATATAATTGGTTTTAATAGTCGATAAATATCTGAAAGTTCAGCCAAAATTTGTTAAAAATCAATGCTTCACTAAAACTTGCATAACTTCTACAAAAGTAAATTAATCAATTAGTCATTTTAGGGCCAGAGACATACAATTATTACCAACAATACCCAAAAGTTTCATTATTATCACCAAATTATTCTTGATTTTATTAAACTTCAAATGTAGGACATGCTACACCACGTGAGCGAAAGTGCTTCAAATATCCCAAAGGCGCAATCTTTAACTTCTTTATATTCATTACCTCTCCCATGTAGCTAAATTATTGAAATATTTATTTTAATGGTGTTTTTAGCAATGATCCTATTTTAATAATGATCCCATTTTAGAAACTACTTATAATGAAGTAGCCTGTATCAATAGGTCCCCTGTAAATTCTGTACTTTATACATAGGACAAACCATTAGAAAACTACATAGATGCTAGAATTAGAACTCATCCATATACATAGTTGCAGGAGTGGGTACTTTGGCAAATTCCTAATGCTCTTTTCATCCATCAGTCCACCTTTAATTGAATGACCTGTGTAAATTAGATAATTTCATAATTAATCAAATCTGCTCTTAGAATACATTTAATTTATCGGAATAATTTTATTTAAAAATATTATTGTTATTTTCCTCTGGGATATTTTCCTTTGGGATATTTTAAGCATATATAAAGTAAGACAGACAGACGATCAATTCTGGTCATCGCTACACTAACTTCTCGTATCGAACAAAAAATAATGCTATAAAATTAATCAGGTTGAATATGAACTTTCTAATGGAGAAATTTGTTAGGTCGAGACTCGGTCTTGGAAAGCAAACCTGTTTTATGCAGAATTCTCAGAAGAATCTCAATTGGTTGTCTTAACCATCGGATTAAAGGGTCACAACCGGCTGCTCCTCTTAGTCTCTTTAATATGTAGTCTTATTCCAAGAAATTCATCACTCGAATTCTATTTAGAACTCCCAAAAGTACTTGATCCGATGTAACCAAAGATTGACAAGACCGAGTAAGGTAAAAGCCGAATTCTGACAATTCGCTCAATTTATGAAAACCGTTACCAGGAAAGTTTGCCCCTTTTAAGCGACTCTTATAAGTTAATATGTCGGTCCGTAGGTTGGGGGTCTGATGGTAACCATTTCACTTTTCAATGAGTTTTTTGGGCAATAACATCGTAACTATTCGACCGATTCTAACGAAATTTTAAACCCTTATGTTGTTTTACATTCTACTTTGAATGATATAATTACCAAGTTCCTCCCAAGGTCAAGCCAGGAATTATTAAAAAAAACTAACTATGGGTCGGATTGCCCCATTTGTTGAAAGTTTTGAAAGTCGTAAGGTCATAGGTCAGAATAATTGAGAGCACGCGACTTAGGTCTGTTGACCTTGTTCAGATAAGGCCGAAATGGTGATCCGATATTTTCCCGAGATATAAATGACAACTTCCACTTTCACGGTGGAAAACAAAATTTTCTTTGACGAAGCATTTTACCAATGATGGAGGCCTGTGGTGGGCCAACTGCTACTATTGCTACTAAATAGTCTTCTACCAATAATTCAGGGGCAATTTAGCTATGATCCGACCATTTGCCAGACTGAAGAAGCTCTGTGGGGCGGAGTACAATTGATAAGGAAGTGGCTCCAACGTCAATTAACTAAAAGATGATAGACATACATGGAGGTACGCAGACGAACAGACATGGAGGCAATCAGATAGACAGAACATGGAGGTACGCAGATAGACAGACATAAAGGCACGCAGATAGACAGACATGGAGGTACGCAATATAAGGAGTCCAATGATGAAGGCACGCAGATAGACAGACATAGAGGCACGCAGATAGACAGACATGGAGGCACGCAGATAGACAAACATCGAAGTACGCAATATAAAGGGTCCAATGATGGAGACAGGCAGATAGACAGACATAGAGTCACGTAGATAGACAGACATGGAGGTGCGCAATATAAGGGGTCCATGGTCGAGAATCCTACCTGATTTTATTCCTATCAAGAAATTGTGGGAGATTCACACAAAATTGGCCCATAAACAGAAGGAAGCCCAGAACCAGGGAAAACCTTGCGCTGTTTTGAGGCAAATTTGAACACCATAACTCACAACTCACTTCTGAAATTAATATTTAGAATTTCAGAAGGAATTAAGGAAGGGAATTAAGCTTTTCAATCAGATATCATGGTGGAGATCCTATTTGTTAATTGTAATGCGGTTTACTACCGATTTGAACTTTAAAAATCATTTTTTAGGCTTTTCTTAGTGGGTACAGACTGTTTAACATAAAGAAACACTATTTCTTATAATATACGACAACCGCCGTAATGTCTACCCGAATCGGGACCTAATCCCAAAACTAAACACAACTAATGTCGCTTAAGATCCTTCAAGTGATGAATGGTATTTCGACTCAGCTAGTCTGTATGCAAGCCGATCATCCAGAATGTTGCAACACAAACAGGTGAATCGTATTAGTTAAATAAGCTGAAACTGTAAAGCTTATCGATGATCGTAGAACCTCGATATGACGTCCGATTTTGCACAAAAAAGAACCGACTTTTTTCTCGTTAGCTCATTTCTTAGAAAACGCATTAATTTTACTTAGGCTGGGAAAATCAAGGGAGATACGCTTGTAGGTTCGTCGTAGCCTGCTGCTTGTGGATCGTCGTAGCCCACTGCTTGTGGATCGTCGTAGCCTAGTGCTTGTAGGTTTGTCATAGCCTACTGCTTGTGGATCTTCGTAGCCTAGTGCCTGTGGATCGTCTTAGCCTAGTGGTAACGCACCGGCTTTAGGTTGGCGGGTCCCACGATTCGATCTCCGACTGTTGCCCGTCTATAGGTTGCAAGATAAGAGCTTAAGAAGGCCGGAGCTGTTTGCACGTATTCCTCAGACTCGATCCACCGCCTGCAAGTACCTATTTGTCTTTTTCATCCGCTGTTGTCTGATAAAATTAAATAAATTTCTGAAAATACATTATTAATACTTTAGCTGCTTTTAGAGTTGCAATTCCGCTAGACATTTGTTTAATAAGTTTGAGTGACAACTTGTAGTATTTCCGACCATGTTCCTGCTTGTTTGTTTGTGTGTGCTTTTGTCCCTTTGTTTTTGTTCTTTGTCGTGTTTTTTCGTTTTTTTGCAGTTTTTTGTTTGTTTATGGTAGTTTTTGTTGGCTTTTTTTGCAGTTTTTTGTTTGTTTATGGTAGTTTTTGTTGGCTTTTTTTACTCAGGGGAATGACCACTGCCATGTAAGTCGTTTGATGCCGATTTTCTCCTCCCGTTCTTGTGTCCTTACAGTAAGAGAGTGATCCCCATTTCTCATGAATTGACAACTTTCTTTTTCAATCCGACTATTTAAAAACACTGATATAAGTCCCTCTTTAAGAATGGAAATGTATTTTCCTCAGAGTTGATATTGCCACCCCACAACCAACTATGACCTTCCTTCATCCCAAATTGCACTCGGCACCATAAAAGAAAAGTCATGTTTCACCGTTGCCTTTAACCCTTTTATATCAAAATTCTGAGGGGTAATCTCCAAATCCATACCCATCTTCAAACCCATACCCGTCCCCTGTCTGAAAATATAGCAAACCTTTATTTGTCAAAAGAATTACGCTCTGCCCAAATTCTCAAGGCCTGTCGCTCATTTCATCATACTGTTGATTCCTCTTCTTCCTCCTGGCTGGACGGCCTCAATACCCAAGAACATGCAAGTAATTGAATGCTGTTATTGGGCTAATTTAGAATATTTCTGCCACTTCAGAAGCTTTTAACGGAGGATTGTTCTCAATGGATCTTCGGACAGAACGAAAATATCTTTCAAAGTGCCCTTGAAGACCAGGTCGTCACTCTAGCGATGTGGACCCTCTTTTTTTAAAATTGAATTGGAATTCTGTTAACAGAAAATAGGGGTATTATTGCAAGATTCCTATCAATTTGATTAAGGGACAGTCCTCCCTCAGATTGACCAACAATCCAGCCCCTTTGAAAATCTAAAATTCTCTTGGAATTTTGCTTTCCAAGTCTGTTTAATAATAACAATATTAAACATAAAATATGGAAACAAATATTAGTCATAATAGTATTAAAAGATCGGAATAAAACCATTGAATAATACTGTAAGCGTCTATTTACTCATTGTATGCCTCTGTAGCATAATATAACCAAATCTAATAAAGCTTGGTCAGACCTAACTTAACCAAATCTAATCAAACTTGACCAGACCTAACTTTACAAATCTAGTGAAACTTGACCAGACCTAATTTGACCAAATCTAATCAAACTTGACGAGACCTAACTTTATAAATCTAATCAAACTTGACCAAATCTAATAAAACTTGACCAGGACTAACTTTACAAATCTAATGAAACTTGACCAGACCTAACAACCAAATTTAATAAACCTTGACCAGACCTAACTTTACAAAACTGATAAAAGTTAACCAAACCTAACTTTACAAATCTAATGAAACTTTACCAGGCCTAACTTAATCAAATTTAATAAAACTTGATCAGAACTAACTTTACAAATCTGATGAAACTTGACCAGACTTAACTTAATCAAATTTAATACAACTTGACCAGACCTAACCTTACAAATCTATGAAACTTGACCAGACCTAACTTAAGCAAATTAAATAAAACTTGACCAGACCTAACTTTACAAATGTAATAAAACTTAACCAGACCTAACTTAACCAAATCTAATAAAACTTGACCAGACCTATTAAAATCTTGTAAAACCTTAGCTCTTCCACACTTAATTAAAACTAACGAACTCATACCTAGTTTTATTGACTTCAAACTAAACCACCTAACTAAAGATAGCCCCGAATCAAACCGAACCCCAGTATGAATTTCCGAGAGGTGTTTGTGGATAACGCTGAACATTACTGTCAAATCGCCCGTCCAGTTAATTTTTAATGTAAGCCTTTATATTATTAATAGATTCAATACTTTCTTACTCAAGAAGTTTTAAAAGAGGTGTGTGCCCCTTAGGGCATCATTTATTTATTTATATTTATTTAATCTCCATGACCCTATATTTTTAGAACGTGATTTCTTTTAATATTTTTATTTATTTTTTTTAAAGTGGACAAGTAAACTGGTATGAATTATCAGTGCATTCTTTACCCCATCCCTCTACCCCCTCCTCTCCCCACCTATCTATCGCCCTTTCCCTCTCCCTCTCTCTCTCTCTCTCTCTCTCCCCGCTCTTCCCCTCTCTTCCTCTTCTCCCCTCTCTCCCCATATCCCCTACCCCCTCCACCTCCACTTTTTCCCTCCTCTTTCCATTAATATCTACCCCTCCCTCTCTATCTCTGTCCCGCCTATCCCCATTTCTTCCATCACGATTCATCCCTTTGAAAAGCCTCCTTCGGTATTCTGTTCAACTAAAGTGGTTTAATCAAGATATCGGTCAACTGCTGAGGAAGAAGAGAACGGTGTACCGGCAGTCAAAGATTTCTCGAGAATTTGACGAGTACCGTAGGCTGGCTAGGAGAGTGAAGTCCAGCATAAGGGCGGCAAAGCGTGCCGAGGAGCTCCGAGTGGTGAGACTTTGTAAAGAGAATCCCAAGGAGTTTTCTGGTTACGTAAAGAGTCGTAAACCAATCCATCGTAGGATTGGCCCCTTAGTGAATGAGGAGGGGGCATTAACGCACTCTGATGCATAAAATGCTAACCTCCTCAACGATTACTTCTCTTCAGTGTTTACTGAAGAGTTTGGTCCCATCCACCAGCCCACTGGTGGACAACATTACGTCATATTTAGAGTCCAACTTGCGATTGAGGAGTTTCCAGCATGGGTTCCGAAGGCATTGGTCATGCCTAACGAATCTTGTGGAATTCTTCCATTTCGTTTTTAGTGAGCACGACCTGGATAAGGCGGTGGATGTTATCTACTTAGACTTTTAGGAAGCCTTTGATAAGGTACCACACTGCCGCCTTCTCCGAAAAGTGCGAGCGCTGGGCATAGACGGAAAAGTAGCAGGCTGGATAGAGAACTGGCTGAGTAGCAGACGGCAACAGGTGGTGCTGAATGGACAGGCTTCTTAGTGGGTGCCCGTTACTAGCGGGGTGCCTCAAGGTTCTGTCCTAGGACCACTACTATTCATCATTTACGTCAACGAAATGGACGGTGACATGGTTGCCAAGAATTCTAAATTTGCCGATGATACCAAGCTTGGTATAAATGTCGCAAAAGAAGGAAATCCTGCTCCCTTCAAGAGGATCTTCGGAAAAAAAGGAAATGGTCGGACACGTGGCAAATGCCTTTCAACGTAAATAAATGCAAAGTGATGCATATCGGACGTCGAAATCCCCAATCTCAGTACATCCTTAAGGGCACTGCTCTTACCTCAACAGACACTGAGAAGGACTTGGGTATAATTATTACTAGTGACCTCAAGTTCTCGAAGCAGTGTATTGAGGCGGAGAAGAAAGCCCAAAGGATGTTAGGATATATAAAGCGCCAGTTTGGATACCGTAACAAGGAGATTGGAACGTGTGCAAGCCAGGGCAACCAAACTAATTCCCTCTATCAGACATAAAAGTTATGAAGATAGATTAAGTGAATTAGATCTGTTCTCGCTGGAAACCCGTAGACTGCGTGGTCAGCTCATCGAAGTTTTCAAAATATTTCGAGGGTTCGACAATGTTGACTACAGGGATATTTTCACACTTGCTGAGAGCAGAACAAGAAATCACAGCTTTAAACTTAAACTGAAGCGTTACAACCGCGATATGTGTGGAAGATTTTTCACCTACAGTATCTGCGTAGCTGGAATGCACTTCAAGTGGAAGTTGTCAACAGTGAATCTGTTGACCAGTTCAAGTCAAGACTAGACAGGGTCTTGAAAAGTAGCCGTTTAAGGACATAAAGCAACTGAGCAGAGATATGCCACTCGACTGCTAGTCCAAAGGTAGCCTCATTGAATGGACCGTAAGGTCTTCTATGGTACTTTCTTTCCTTGTTGTTAGTCCTTGTTGATATCTAAAACAAGAGAAAAATTATCTTCCCTAATCTCTCCCCTCCCCCCCCCCTAAAAAGGACATCCAAATCAAGAGGGGACAAAATATCCCGTTCTTAAAATATAGATTTATAAAAGAAGATAAGACGCTCGATCTGTTTCTCTGATCACAACGTTGTTCGCTCATAACTAACGGTCTCTCAAGCATGAGCGTAAACTGCCGAGTATGCGGGGTGAAACGTTTACTCATTTTCAGGATATTATATGATAGGGAGATTGCGCACCTCTCCTGAATCTGCCTTCAACCTGAAAATGATAATAATCAGCAAGTAAAGATAGTTTTGTGCCACAATATAAGAATTTCAAACAATGGACATATATATATATATATATATATATATATATATATATATATATATATATATATATATATATATGAAAATTAACCCACAGGAAAATAAAAAGATGGATCCAAACACTTTCGAACTATATTTGCAAGTTCCTTGAAAACGAACTTGCAAATATAGTTCGAAAGTGCTTAGATTCATCTTTTCATTTTTCTGTGGGATAATTTTCATATTATTGCTTTTCTCACGTGTCACTTTGAGTTTTTTGATTATATATATATATATATATATATATATATATATATATATATGCAGGTTCTATTGAAGTCCACAGCTGTAGCAGCGTTATTAATTTTAACTTGTATTTTCTTAATATTTCTTACGGGTTTTTTAACGGGGTCTTCGAGGCGAGAAAAAAAACATCTGCGAATGACATTCTTTATTCCTAGACGTTTTCGACTATGTTAGGTCATCTTCAGGAAATGAACAGAAATGGAATTATGCGCGATGATATATTTATTCGAAAGAGTACAAGTATTTTATACATTAGATAAATAAATAAATTTATAAATTTATACAATGTAAAAAAAAATATATAGTAAAAAGTGTTGAAAGAGATAAAAAATTATAGCCGAGGAGAGGAAAGATTTAGTCGAAGGCAAAGATACAAAAGAGGTTTCTCCTGGAGAAATACAGAAATACAACACAGGAGCTCAGCTTTTTGTTAATTTACTACATTTACGTTTAAGTTGTACCTACCAATAGGTAGATTTATTTACATTATTATTTATATTAATATTGGTCTATCGATTTAAGACTTACTCGTTTTTAATATGGTGTATGAATTATTTACACATGTTTCATCATTTGGATTTTTCTACATAATTATTTACACTGTTATTTATTACTTACATTAATATTGGTGTATGAACTATTTACACTTGTTTCATCATTTGGATTACACTGACAGTTTTAACATTACTTTATTATTGATACTATACTCATTATGTTTTTATGATTTACCGAATTATGCTTTCAGCTCACTTTGTTTTTACAATGTCTGATACGTTTTAATTTTATTACTTCCCATAAACACTGGAACTTCCGTAGAGTTTACGTTCACTTACGTGACGTATTTAAACACTTGCTTATTTGGTTGTCGCTTAATTATTTATTTGACACTGTACCTATGCGCTTATTTATTTATCACTTTTATCATTTTTGCTTTATTATCTGTTTAACACTTGACACCTTTTCACTGTTAGCTAATTGATGAGGTCATCATCCCGCACTTTATATTTTTATAGGTAGCCGCGTTTACTGTATGTAGACTGGACTTCGGAATGAACATCGTACCGCTGCACAGAAGGCTTCCCATTTCCTTTGGGGACCACGGCCCCTCAAAGGTCCACTTGTACTCGCCATTTCGTATGCCTGTCACTAATTGAGTTTGATTGCATTTTTCAGGCCTACATCCAGTAGTCCCAAAAATCTTTACCTGTAATTGTTCCCCGTCGAAAAAATGTCCTCTTTCCAGGACATCAACTTTTTCGGTCAGGGGAACTCCGGGGTAAGAGTCGTCGTCTTCGGATTCCCCGTCATGCTTCTCCTCTTCTATTTGTCTTGCTGCGGGTGTGTTGTTCCTCTTCTTCTTTGTTCTCTTCTCCTTAGGGTTATTTTTTGCGTTTGCAGCGTTTTCGTCCTTATTATGTTCCTGGTTCCCGTCTTCTTGGTTGTTTACTGGTTGCTTCTCATCTACTTTTTGATTTGTGGTTTTATCGGCAGTCTGAGACTGTGTGTCATCAGCGAACCTGATATTCAACACGTCTTGAGATGCTGGATTAGGTGGAAACCACAACTTTTTCTTCATTCCATTGTGCTGTAGCATGGTGTTAAGCTCCTCTGAGAAGCAGCCGGGTCGCGCAAGGTTGGCCAGGTGGGCCACTATGACCATTGTCATGATCTCCTTGCTTTCGGCCGGCAGGATTAGCTTCGGAGTTGCTCTATCGGTTGCTGGTGTGACGTTGCTTGGAGCAGATGCCGCGGTTGCGTAGGAGCTTTCTCGGGCCTTTTCCTCCTTTTGTGATTTTAACGTTTCTCGTTTTTTCCTTATGGCTTCTTTGCGTAGAGGGCATCTCATGGCCAGTGCCTGATGCTCTCCTCCGCAGTTCACACATTTGAGTTGTTCTTCGCGGCAGTCTCTCCAGCCGTGGCCAGATTTTGAGCATGCCGCGCAGATTTGTTCCTTTGTCGGGCAGTTTTTCGTTGCGTGGCTTTCGATGGCCAGGCAGATTTGGCAGTTTTCCAAGTAAATGTACTCTTCTGCCTCTATCTGCTCTGGAGCCACTCTCAGGTAGAAGCCCAATAGGCCGTCCCGCAACGCTCTCTGAGCCATCTCGCTTGTGCTGAAGGTGACCTTAATAAGATTTTTGCCAATTTTGTCAATCTTATCGACTTTTGCCCATGCCTGTTTCGCGTTTATTTCATCCTTAATTTCGTCTGTGGAATTATCCGCAAAGAAGGGGTCAACTCTTCTGAGGATGACGGCACGCCTCACGAGTAACTCGTAGGGGACTACCGCTTCGAGCCCAATCTTGCGGAGGGGATCTTTCGCCTGTTCAGACACTAGGGCCTCCACATCTTTATTTTTCCAACAGACGGCGGCCCATCCGTTGGGAGTTTCAGTGAGACGGGTAAGTTCGATATTAATTTGTCCGAAAATCGTCTCGAACACCGTCTCCCTGGGTGGCTTTTGGTACCCCGCTATTAGACGGAGGGGGATCCGTTTGGTGTCCTGGGGGGCGGTGGGACCCATGTCCCCCTTCGGGCAGTCTGCCCTTCCCCCTAGTGAGTCTCACTTTCTTCCCGGGGGGTGGAGAATACCACTCAGTGGCCGTCGAAGTTGAGTGGTTTTGGCGTTTTGCCGATTCTTTCCTCAACGGTTTCCTCCTTTACCGGATCAGGAGGTTAGGACACTAGGCGCACACAACGTACCTGTTCTCTACTCTACTTTACTCTACTCTATACTCTACTAATGGAATTATTCAAATATTGCTACATTATATTTATTATTTCTACGCGAACATAAGTATTACAAAAATTGGCCAATCATGACGCGGGAAATTTTTAAAGTGAAACTAAGCGCTACAAGAAACATAAAATTAGAAGGCTCAGATGGTGGTAGTTGATTTTCGCTTCAAAGAGCTAATCAAGACCGCTGACGGCTTACGTTCCTGGCCCACTGAAGAGGTCGTGGGCGCGGGCGCGCGTTAACGGGGAAATCCCCGCACCGAATTCCACTTTCTGACTTGCGATTAACCCTCTTCTAAGACCAGGGGCACATCTCGAGTCCTGATAACTTCTCTGCCGTTTAAGACCTGTAGGGAAAACCGGTACCTGGCGTGTTCGAACCCCAGAAGAAAGCCCCCACAGGCGTGCGAAGAAAGGGAGCCCATTCGGGGGTGGAGTGGTCAGTACCGGCAGGTGGGTCCTGCTAGACAATTGATATAGGTAGGGCAGATAAGGTGGTTCGAGCTTAGAAATAGGGGCACATCTAAAATATGGGTCTGATTGGCTCCAGGTGAAGAGCTTTCCTAGAGGGCCGTCATGGACGACCCCAGGGGACAGAAGAGGATCCCCCTCTGGGTAAAAGAGAATTGTCTAAAACCCCCGAGGGAAAAGGTGTTTGCGAATATCTTCGACTCAATAGAGGTTGCACTATGCCGTTTAATCGACCAAACCTACGGCTATCTCACAATCTGTGACACTGACCATGACGTAGACAGGCTTCTCATTGTGAATGCACGAGCGAAGCTCCAGGAGCTAAACTTGACCCCGAAGATCCCTTCCCATGTCTCTGCTCAGAGATCCATAATTTGTCGTCGCCTGAATCCATGGGTCGGCTCCCACAGCATCGAAGAGATAAAAAATGATATAGAGGCAAAGCAAACCTGGGCAAAAGTCGAAGAGGTATACAAGTTCAAAAATCGTGAAGGAGGCGAATATTCCCATCTAATTAAAGCCACCTCTCAAACCTCTGAGATGACCGCTAAGGATCCGAAGCTGGCCTCGTCCTATTCTATACCAAAATATCCGCTTCGTGCATCGAGAGGGAAACCTTCGTGTCAGTCCAGGTATGCTTCTTGTGCTATGCTCTGGAGCAGCACGCCACTAGAGATTTCACATTCCAAGGAAAGGTCTGTAGCGAATGCTCCGGAGATGGCTACACCTGGCGAGAGTGTACGAACCGAGCTACCAAGAAATGCCTTAATTGCAGTGGCCCTCGCCGTACCCTGTCGATGTCGTGTCCCATGAAAAAGACAAGGATCAAAGACAAGAAAAATAACATCCAAGAGGAGAACACCGCAGAACAACTACCACCTATGCACAGGCAACCAAGAGCCAGCAGAAGGAGAAGACTCTTCTACAATTAGACCCTTCAATGAATCTGGACTTTGTGATGTGTGTTGTACGCGCTCACTTTGTTAACATCGCAAAGCCGAGAAGCTACGCTACCGAGTTGAATCGTATGTTGACGCAGAATGTGATGAAACCAATGTGGTTTCCTGATAATCCCCCCTCAACTGAACTGTACCAAACCCAGACAACAGGTCTACGGCTACTGCAAGAAAACGTTTAAGATCTCGAGATCCAAGACTGAACAAACCTAGCACACCTGACACCCCTACAATAATGGAGACCGACCAACCTGAACAAGAGGATAATGATTCCCAAAGGGCGAGCCAAAAAACCAAGAGGCCCAAGAAGACCAAACAATCCTCGCTAACTTACAAGTCTACCGACCTAAACCTACGAGTATATGCCTTCCAATCGGCCCCACTGCTGAGAACTGCAAAAGTCAAAGACATCATTAAAGAAATGATCAAGGAAAAATACAAGTGAGATTACGATTTTAACATCAGTGAGGAAGAAATGCTTTCGGCACTTAGGCAAGGCAGGATCGAGATCTGTGGCGAATTATGTCTCAACCCATCCCACGATCAATTCAAAAAGAAGAGATCCGCCAGAGTGAGGTCGCCCGCACGAGCTGAGCCAGAAAAAGTATCAAACATTCACGGGTAATAATATAAACTACGCGACGAGATACATCAATAAAGTGAAGATCTTTTCTCTAAACGTAAATGGCTGGAAAGGTAAAAAAATTATTTACTACAATATAATCCGTGAGGTAGACCCAGATATCGTCCTTATTTCTAAACAGGGACTTAATGCAGAAACCGACCATATAAAACTACACAAATATATCACCATCACGACTAGCTATTCGAATGAGAGATATGATGGCGTAGCTCTTGCAGTGCGCAAGGGCATCAAATTCAAGGAGATAAGTAACTTGGATGAATCGTACCTCACGATAAAAATTAGTACGCTTATCGACGATCTAGTTATAGCAGTAGGGTACCAGCCACGAAGAAGATCATATTTACCCATACCTAATTTCCTCCGTCTGTTCAGAAGCAACTGCTCAGTAATTTATATTGGCGACCTAAAAGCTCGTTGCAGGGAAACAGGCTACATCACGGCGTTCAACGGGGCAGGTACCTCCCTGAGGCTTCTTATGGAACACCGCGTGGTAAATAGAGCAGGCCCAGATTTTGCTACATTCCTAACTAAGAGATCCTCTACTACTCCCGACATCATACTAACAAATCCCAATTTCGCTCTGAACCAAAATACCGACCCCGGACCTTATTCTCCATCTGACCACCTTAGTATGATTATCACAATCTCAGCCTCACCTATCCAGGTCAAAATTCCCTCCCGAAAATGCTTGCCCAAGGCAGACTGGATCGAATACAAGAGTGTCCTCCAAAAATATCGAGTAGAACCGTTGGACAGGTCCACCCTCGAAGACATAGATCGGCACTTCGATGACGTTATCACCAAGATTAAGGAAGCAGATAGAATAGCTATCCCGAGGGTTGAATACAAAACTCTTCCTGCTCCACGATGGAATGAGGAGATTACGTTAAGGAAAAATAGGCTGGAGAAACTTATTACGGAGATTAACGATAACGGGAACCCAGCGGAACGATACCGTGAACTTAGAAACCTGCGGATGAAAATTAAATATCTTATTAGCGACGAATCTAAGACAATCTGGGACGGCATCATTGATAAAATAGACCTGGAAACCTACCCATCAAAGTTTTGGTCTCAGATTAGAAGATTAAGTGGCACTCAGCAAAATAAGATCAATATTACCATCACAGCTGAGGGAAGAACAATCACCGAGGAGATCACTGAAAGAAAAAAATCGACATCACGGAGGAGAAAAATGACGATTTTGACTGGGAATATGAGGAGAGAGTCTTGTCATACCTGGAAGAGCGAGGTACAACCATAACACCATACCACTTCGTCGATAACACTCGACGAGCAGAAGCCTAAGGAAAACCTTTCACACATGAAGAGTACGAGACAGCCTTAAAGTACTTTAACCAGAGGGCCCCTGCGCCTTCAGGCATCACCAAGGCACACTTAGTGAATGCCCCACCGAACATCAATGAAGCCATACTAAGTCTTTTCAATGCCTGCTTAAACGTTGGCTACTTCCCAGATCTACTTAAAAGAGCCAAAATGATCTTTATCTTAAAACCAGATAAGCCAAAAAAGGAAGCAAAAAGTTATAGACCCATATCTCTACTTGAATTTATTGGGAAACTATTAGAAAAACTTCTGAACGACGGGCTAAAGAACCTCCTAGAAACAAGGGACGGATACAACATGGTTTCCGAAGACACTTCGGTACGGAAACTGCCCTTGCCCTAATGACAGAATTTATTGCAAATGCAAAGGCTGAAGATAAGAGAGTAGACGTCGTACTCAGGGACGTGGTTCCTGCATTCGGCAAGGTCTGGGTGCCCGGATTAAAGAACAACTTATGTAATCTTTAGATGGAAACTAATATCATAAGAATCCTTTATAATTATTTAGAGGATAGATAGGCAACCATAAAGATCAACGATCACGAAGGACAAGCCTTTTCGATGAGCGCAGGGGTGCCTCAAGGGGAATGACTAAGCCCAACGTTGTATACTATCTACACGAGTGACCTCCCTTTTCCCACTCAAGATTACGCTATATATGTCCAGCTAGCCGACGATATAACTCAAATAATCACAAGCGACTATCGAGCTCATATAGACGTCGCAAAAAGGACAGCTGGTGAAATTAATAATCTCAACCTCTATGAGAAAAGAAATAAGGTCCGCACTAATATGGATAAGCTTAAGATTCTCCCTATTTTGGACGTACCAAAACGGCCGACATTGGAGCAAATGGCGAATACTATCCATACACCCGAGAAGACCGAGTTCTTGGTTATAATGAGCATATCAAGGAGAAAGTCTCGTAAGCCAAGATCAGACTTAGGCAACTTTATAGGTTCAGCAGGCTCTCCTTCCGCAACAAGAAGTTATATTTGGCCCTAGTCAGACCAATTTTGCTATACCCCGCCGTCCCATTACACCTGGCTTGCAAGACGCAAACTCGAATGGCACAAGTAGTGCAAAATAAAGCACCACGCTTCATCCTGGACCTCAGTTTACTGAACCGCATACCATCGATTAGACTACACGATCTCGTGGGGGTCGAACCCCTGAATGTGACGGTGCACAGCAGAGCGACAGCAATATGGAAGAATATTCAAGAATATTTACCATAAAGAATCATGCAAAACATAGGAATTCCCGAATTTGACAACCGGAATAGACGCTACCGCCAAGGATTTGCCAGCAGCCAACAGCGGTTGCAAGAATATATAGAACCAATTTCTAAATAACTACTCCTCACCGGAAAACGATAAAAATTAATATCCAAGTAATTAGGATGTTAAACTAAACCTTACAAAAAAAGATCTGTAGTGGACAAAGATAATTAAAATAAAAAATAAAAAAGATCCATAGTGGACAAAAATAACTAAAACAAAATTAAAAGATCCGTAGTGGATAAAAATATTTCAAAACAACAATAAATAATCAAGAAACCGAAATAGCTCTATCTACAAGAAAAAAGCAAAAACTCGAAAACAAAGGCTTGAATACTTAAAACAACATGCACGGAAACATCACAGAAGCGCATGGAAAGTCACGGCCAAACGTACTGGCACACCACTCTCCTACTAAAATAACACTTTTTCTATCTTTTACCTCTCTTACTATCACACCCATTTTTCTCTCTTTTATGATCATAAATCATGGTAGTTGATTTTTTCACCACTCATCATTAAGTCCGCCACTTTTCACCCGTCTAAGGGGCCTTCCCGAGTTCACCCATCATTATTCATCCATCCCATACCCCTGTTCATGTTCGCTGAAGCTCTCTTGCAATGGGGGGGGGGGTACCCCCAAAAAGAACTCTACAAAAAGACTATAATTTTACAATAAGGAGGAAACTCTTGAAATAAATACCAAGAAGTTAAATCCTCAGCTAAAGGACAAGGGGAAATTCAACCCAAGTGGTCATACCGCCGAGGGAAAAATGGAGCCCAACGGAACCATTCGGATCCCGCTGCGCACCATCATTGGAAGCAGCAGGCCCAGCCGAGAGAAGGTCTTCGAAGTGGTCTTCGGGAAACTTAAGCTTGCTATGCTTCGTCTTCTCGAGGTCTCCAAGGTTATATGGCGATCTGCGAGAAAGAAAAAGATGTGGAGGGAATAACGAAGGAAGAGGGAGTAGAGACACTCCGTGAAATAGGTCTCCAACCAGCAATCCCCCCGCAGATACAAACGCATAGGAGCGTCGTATGCAGGAGATTAGTTCCTTGTATTGAGCAACACTCCAAAGATCAAATAAAGGAGGAAATAGTAAAAAAAACAACCATGGGCCAAAGTTACAGTAATAATTAAATTCTGGAACCAAAAAGAAAATACAGAGTACGCACAGTATTCAAGGTTATCTTTGCGGACACAACGATGGCTCAAAATGCCAAAGGAAATGGACTCCTATTATTCAATGCCAAAATCAGTGGGGGGCATATAGAAAGGGAAGAGTATACTCCCATACAATTCTGCTTCCGCTGCTACAAGATAGAAAGCCACGTGACAAAAGATTGCCCCAAACCACAGAAGATTTGCTCAAGGTGCAGTGAGGTGGGGCACCATTGGAAGAATTGAGGTAGTCCAAGGGAGAAGTGCGCCAACTGCGGTCAAGGACACCGCTTCATGGCTATGGCCTGCCCTCTAAAAAGGAAAATAATTAAGAAG
The DNA here is from genome assembly GCA_963969495.1 of Ceratothoa steindachneri. Taxonomy (NCBI): domain Eukaryota; kingdom Metazoa; phylum Arthropoda; class Malacostraca; order Isopoda; family Cymothoidae; genus Ceratothoa; species Ceratothoa steindachneri. The sequence continues at coordinate 21,723,730 of OZ018329.1, forward strand.
AAAGTCCAACAAAAGAAAGAAGAGCAGACCAGAAGACAAAATACAACATATGCTCAAGCAGTTAAGGCAGTCCTTACGGAGACGGAGGCCAAGAAAACCTACTTAAGGTTAGAAAATGAAAATTCTACTAAAATCCTGACATGCATCCTGTATGCAAATGCCAGAAACCTGACAAACCCAGGAACATTTGCGAAGGAGCTCAACCAGATGCTGGCTAGAAGGGGAATGAGCGAGATGTGGTTCCTTAATAATCGATCATCAGGATAAGTACTCCAATTGCAAATGGTTCCCAAACAAATAACAGGCAAAAACCAGGAGACAGAAAATAAAAGCAATAAGAAAGTCAGACAGCCAGATCTAAGGATCGAGGCCAAAAAAGAGAGAGAAGCGGCCGCAAAAGCAGCACACTCAACCAACTCAAAGGATGAGGAAAAGGAAGAAATAGAATCCTCTGGCACAACGGACAGTACAAACACCTCAGACTCAGAGAAAACAAAAAAGGAAGTACGCCGTAAAAAAGGAAAAGGAGGAACCAAGCAAAGGTAGATGCTGACCAAATTAACCTCTACATCTACGCGACCTAACAATTCCCTTTCCCGAAGAACTGGGACGCAAACAAAATTTGCGTTAGAATAAAGAAAAAGTACTATAAATGGGACTTCGAAACTCAATGCGAGGAATAATCGGTTGAGGAGGCCCTGTACAATCAGAACGTTGCCCTTTACCGGGAAACATTTATTGATCTCAACCCAGCAGAGTTAAAAAAGAAGAGGAACGAAGAGCGTAAATCTACTACTTTTAAGCACTAAGACACACAAAAGTCAGAACAGAGAATGGAAAACCAGAACAACAGGTTAAAGATCTTGACCCTCAATGTGAATGGATGTGAGGTGAAAGCCACGGCATACGGAAACATATTCCGTGTCCTTGATCCCGTCATCATACTAATCACGGAGCATGGTATCGATACGGCCACCAGGCAGTTAAAGGTACCAGGCTACAGAGTGGTCATGCAAAACCATTCTCAGGAGAGGTACGACGGTGCTGCCGTTGCAGTCAGAGGGAATCTCTCGTTCAGACACTTCCGGATCTGGACGAGTCCTTCGTGGCGGTAGAGCTGCACACTCTAGTAGGCAAGCTCATAATCGCAGCGGCATACCAACCACCTCGACGAAGATACCTTCCTCTCACAATCTTCTAAAGCCTGTTTGGCCACGGCAGAATGATATTTCTTGGAGGCGACCTTAATGGCAGATGCTGAGCGATTGGCTATGGTAATACGAATGAAAGAGGTCATAACTTGGAAATGATTATGTGAAAGAAAAACATCCAGTGGATAGGTCCGGATTTTCCGACCTATATCACCGTTCGGGCAGCAACAATTCCCGACATAATCATGACAAGCGATGATTTCCCCTTCAATTACCGTAGTGACCCAGGTCCAACAGTCCTCAGCGACCACATAGCGATCTTGACGACCATTTCACTCGCGCCAATCCAGCTTCCAATCCCTCTTCGTAAAAGCTACGCTTCGGCCAACTGGGAACTCTAGAAGGAAATCCTTGCTAGATTTGAACCAGCGGACCTAAACGGAGCTAGGCTGAAGAGGGTCGACGAGGAGCTGGAGAAGATAACTGTGTACCGATGAAGAGGTACAAAACTTTCCCACAACCAAGATGGACCGAGGTAATGAGAGAGATCGCTAGAGTGCACAGGGAAGTGTATGAAGAAATCAGGAGTGAAGGTACAAGTCGGGAAAGAAGCTCGCTGCTACGACGCCTGAGTGAAGAACTAAAGCAGGCTATTAACCAACAACAGGCTGAGATCTAGGACAGCCTGATTGAACAAGTAGACAGCGATGTGAGACCCTATGTGTTCTGGCGACTAGTGAACAAGTTAAAAGGGCTTCCAAGTAGAGAAAAGATCCGCATTTAGGAGGGCGATGACTACTTGGAAGACCCGGCGGTTTTGGCAGAGAGATTCCACACATTCTGGAAAGATGTCTTCACGATAACACCTGAATACAATGCGGAATTCGACCAGGAATTCGAGGGACAACTGATTGAAGATCTTAATCAGATTGTGCATCGCACGCTCCCACATACCTGTGTCGACGAAGGTAGGGTTTTGGCAGATCATGGCCAACGAACTACACCTGAAGAGGTCCTGACAGTCATAAAAATCTTTAAACAAAAGGCACCAGGCTGGACGGGCATTACTAAAAATAACTTGGTGCATGCCACCCGACAGATGATTCAGGGAATCACGAATATCTACAATGCTTCCCGGAATACAGGCTACTTCCCCGACGGTTTCAAGATGGCAAAAATCATCTTTATACCTAAAGGCAGTAAGCCCGATCAACTGGTGGACTACAGGCCAATATCCCCCTTGGAGATTATAGACAAAGTCTACGAAAAGCTTCTAGCCAACAGATTACAAGACCAGCTGACCGAGCTGGAAGCTCACAGCCCTCAGCAACACGGGTTTCGCAAGAGAAGGGGGACTGACACATCCCTTGCCCTTCTCACCAAGAAGCTCGCCCGCTGTAAAGCTGAGAGGAAATACATAGACGTAGTGATGCGAGATGTACAAAAGGCCTTCAATAAGGTTTGGCTAAGAGGGCTACAATACAAGATCTTAGGCCTCTAGCTAAATCCAATCCTGGAAAGGGTCCTATGTGACTACATCATGCACAGAAAAGCCCAAATTTCGATCGAGAGCTACAGAGGACCATAGTTCGAACTTGAGGCGGGTGTTTCACAAGGTGGCTGTCTGAGTCCACTGTTGTACCTTGTGTACAAACTGGACTTACCTGATTCAGTAGGGTAAGACGTGAGGTACCTGCAGTGTGCAGGCGTTATCACACAGATCATCCCCAGTTACTACAAACATGCTGGATTTCAAGCAAGGCAGACAGCCATCGAAATCGACAACATAAATCAATACGAACGAAAGTGGAAAATCAAGACGAACCTACGAAAGTTACAAATCCTTCTAATAAATCGCCAAAAACGTGTTGATGTCTTAGTCAACTGCGAAGCCAGCTCTAAAAATCTTAAGAAGCTATATATATACTGCTCTGGTACGCTCGACCTTACTGTACCCGGCAATTGTCATGCAGGCTGCGAGTTACACCTCCCTCAGACAAATGCAGAGAGTACAGAACAAAGCAGCCCTGCTTATAGCTGGAGCACAAAGGATGGACCATATTCAACAAACAGATCTGCACGCAAAAGCAGGTCTGAATCCACTGAATATGGAACTCCAAAGGCTAGGGAGTAAGACCTGAGACAAGATCGAAGAAGAGATACTCCCGAACCTGAACCTCGACTTAGACATTCCGAGAGCAGTTAGGGGACGCGCCACCAGGCAAGCCCTATTCCCGAGTGGAAGAGATTGCTCCCTAGGAAACCAAATTGGAATCTTTACTTAAGACTAACACAACCAGCTAAATGTAATAATAAATTGAAGAAAAAGAGACGAAGTGCCAACAACTAAAAAAAACGAACAAAAATGAAAGGATATCCTAAACACCGGCAAAATAAGGATTATAAATTATTATAAAAACAAAGAAATATATATATATAGATATATATATATATATATATATATATATATATATATATATATATATATATATATATATATATATATATATATATATATATATATATAGCAAACAAAAAAACTTGAAAGGCTTGAATGCCGCGACGGTGGAAAGATAAAAATTATTTATTTAATTTAAAAAAAGGTATATATATATATATATATATATATATGTGTATATTTGTGAGAAGTATTTATATATATATATATATATATATATATATATATATATATATATATATATATATATATATATATATATATATATATATAACAAAAAAACAGGATCTAAAAATAACAAAAGGAGGAAGAAAAGATCAAATACAAGTAAAAACCTGAGAGATGCCCTCTACACCAGGTCAAAACTTGACTTCTTTTTATCTTTATATACCTACCACACATTTTTTTTCTTATTACATCAAATTCAAATTGTCTGACTATTTGTCGCTCCGATCTAGTTCTCTGGCGGAGGAAGCAAAGGAAAATCAAGTTTGAAAACGTGCTTCTTTTAACGGCGGTCAACTCCTGGACGCCGAGATGTCGAGAGTACGGTTTCCGGCTGAATTTGCACGTTAATTGTCGGTTTCTTCATTTGAATGCAGCCATCCGCAATCATCTGCGATTTTGGATTCTCAGGATGATTCAGTTTTTCCTTTGCCTCCTTTGCCAGAGAACTAGATCAGAGCGACAAATAGTCCAACACGTATTCGTATTGTTGCAAGTGTAGATGTAGATAGGGGATATAGTAAGGGTGTGTGGACAGATAGCCGAAAGTAGACCACGGATGAAAAGAGAAAGAAGTGTGGAAGGGTGCATAGAGATACTAGAGACTGGTGATCAGGCCTATCGCTTTTAAGTTTTAAGTATTTTTGGTTTTGTAGTTCCTTTGTATATATGTATATATATATATATATATATATATATATATATATATATATATATATATATATATATATATATATATATATATATATATATATATATATATAAGGCGTTCAAGCCATTTGTCTTCAAATCAATTAATGTCTTTGGATATGATATGCGCCTTTGCTGTTGTGGTAGTAATTACTTTATTAATTACTTTATCGTTGTACTTAGTTTCTTTTTTTTCGTATATCTTGTAGTCAGTGTAATTCGTGTTTTTTGTTTCTTCGTGGATGTCTTCTTCGGTAAATTTTGGTCTTCATCGGTAGATTTGGATCTTCATCTGTGAATTTGCAGAAATCGGTGAGGTTTCATAGTTAGGTTAGCTTTTTCTTAGTCGGAATTTTTATTGGTTTAGGGCAAAAACATTTCTATTATTATGTGTAGAACGGCACTTCTGCTCCGCCAGCTAAAACCCCGGCGGAGCTTGGAAATCTGGCGCGACTTATTCCTCTTCTGTTCTGGTCAATCATTTGGACGATTTCATCGTCCAATTCACGATTAACCATTTCCTGCATATTCCTTGTCCGTTCTTCTATGACAATGTTAATGGGACTTAACCCCGCCTCCCGTTGTAGCTCTTCCTGTCGTCTTCTTTCTAATCTGCGTAGTCCTGTAATTAGGTACGTACATTCATTCTGCACCACTTTTAGTTTCCTCTTTTGTGTCTTCGAGACACACGAGGGGGCGGAAGCGGGGTATAGCAGCGTCGATCTTAAAAGTGCATTGTCGATCTTTTTCTTATTGCTTTGACGAAGATTTCAGAACCTGTATAGAGTCTTGACTGCAGCCGTGGCCTTGGTGATTCTTTCTTGGACGTGCTTCTTGTACCCAGATCAGGTATTCTTCATTCAGAGTACATTGCACTCTGTTGTGTAGGGATATCGTCTATCCCCCACCCTGACGTCGTAAAGTAGTCTCCTGCTTATCGGGACTACTTTGAACTTTTCCTAGTTGGTGCGGATCTTCCACCGGGCCTCGTAGGTGCTAAGATTTTTAATTTCTGCTACTGTCATACGAGCTTGCCAAGGTACATTCCTTCATGGACAAGTGGTTTTCTGGGTGTAACATAGGCGAATTGAATGTTGAGGCAAGTGGGGCTTACAGGGACTGGGACATCTGTGGTGTAAATCAAGTAGAGTGGGGGACAGGCACCCTCCTCCCCTGCGGTAGGCCCGCAGTGAGCGGAAACTTTGGTCCGTCCGTGCACCCTAAACTGATGTACGCCACTCACTCCATGGCATAGTCACAGAGGGCTCTTTCTAAGTTTTCACTTAGGGCTAGTCGTAAGATATTGTACTGCATTCTCCGTTGCCACACCTTATCAAACGACTTTAATACCTCCCGGAAAACAATGTCCACGTAACTGTTTTCCCGTTTTGCTTGGGATAGCTTTTCTGTGATTACATTAATCGCCATCTCCGTATTTCGCTTCCTCCTAAACCCGAATTGATGTGGGTTGAAGAGGTAGTTCTCCTCCAGGTGAGACAGCAGTCTTTTGTTGATGATCTTCTCGAAGAGCTTCCCGCCAAATTATAAAAGTGAAATTGGCCGATATCTCTCCTTCAACGTTGGGTTCTTTCAGTGCTTAGGCATGAAAATCATCTTAGCCGTTTTATAAGCATCTGGAAAGTATCCCGTATTCAGACAGGCCTTATATATTCTTCTCATCCCTTCGATGACATTGGCTGTTGCCTTTTCAAAGTTAAGCTTTGTAAGCCCCGATTGTCCTGGGGCCTTTTGTTAGAATGAGCGAAGCGCGCGGAATAGTTCTTCTTCGGTAATCTCGGCGTCTCCGTCGCGTTGTCTATCCACCTGGGGATGAGGGTGCGTCTTGTGCATTTGTTCGTTAAGCTCGTCGATGATGTTGCTTTCAGACTCTAGGTCATAGTCTTCGTTTACCTCTTCAGTTATACTGAAGATCTTTTCCCAATAACTTCGAAATATCTCTTCAATTCTTCCTTCTTCCGTTTGGATGTTTCCATCTTCCTTTTGTAGCTCGATCTTCTGCTTCTTCTTCCCAGTCGATCCTTTGTGATATCTGATATTTTTCAAAAAATCTTTGGGAATTTCTTCGTGATCGAGGCTATCGATCGCATCCTCCCATCTTCTACATTGTTGTTCGAGGATCAACTAGTTGAGTTCTTCTTTGACTTCTTTACTTCGTTGTATTGAGTGAAATGACGCATTCATGATTTTGATTTTATACAATAACTTCAGCTCACGGTATGATTCTTTCATGTAATCGGTCCATCTGTAGGTAGAGATAGTCTTATACTCGGATTTAGGGATGCAAGCACTATCTACAAAGATGAGATGATTATTGAGGTCGTCGAGTGCCTCGTCAATCTCCTCGAGAACTGCCTCGTCAAAGTTGAGCGGATCGTAGGTCTCGAGAAGGCGCGCGTACCGTGTCCAGTCTGCTCTTTTGTAGTTCTTTCTGACTTCAGCTGGAACTTGTATAGGGTTCCTGTTGATAGTGAGTAGGATCCCTATATGGTCACTACATGGTACCTGGACTGGTTCCATGTCGTAATTGAACGGCAGCTGACGATTCGCCAGACATATGTCTGGTTTTGTGGCACTTCCTGCTCTGTCAAAGGTGGGGAAGTCAGGGCATATTCGCTGGGCAATATTTCTGTCCATCAATAGGTCCAGGCTTCTCCCTATACCGTTGAAGGTCCTGTAACCGGATTCTCGGCATCTGGCGTTAAGATCCTCCATTAATATAGTGGGGTTCTTCTGCCCAGTAGGCCGGTGAGAGTGTGAATTGGTAACACATCTCTCCTTGGCGGTTGATATCCGGTAGCAATGACCAACTTTCCTATATCGAGTTCGACCTCAATCGCGAGGTAGGATTTTTCTAGATTTCTTATTTGCTTGTATTTAATCCCTTTCTTTATTACAATAGTGGCTCCTTCGAACCGCTCCTGCAAATAATTTTTGATCGACGCATTGTAGTTCCAAATTTTCATTTCTACACTACGCGTGTCGATCCTGTGTTCCGAAATTAAGATGATGTCCGCATCAATTTTCCTAAATACATTTCCGTAAAGAATTCCTTTCGTTGTCCAGCCATTGATATTAATTTCCAATATCTTCAGTGCGTTCCGTAACATGATGAATTGTTTTTACCTATTCTTCTTATTCTTCTTCTTCTTGGGGGCTGGCTGGGCGGTTGTCAGAAGAGCAGGATCCCTCCTCACTTTCAGCATTTTCCTCTTCGTCGTCCTCTTCGGATTCATCTGATGAGGTTGCTTCAACGATCTCCTCCAGACCAGACTTGATGGTATTGTTCTTTATGACTGAGTCCTTGAATGCCTTGGAGCATTCGGGGTCTGCAGGCATAATTACTGAAGGGAGATTATTCGCCTGGGAGAGCATTCAGTACCTGGTTATAGCAGCCAGGCTTTACTGCATTAGCCACACTTGCGCGGGTAATGCAGATTAGTATTTTTGCACTCAAATCTCCCGGATTCTTCCTCGCGGCATTTGCATATGTCGTTTCTTTGGCTTTCCTCTCTTCTTTTTCCTTTCTTTTTTATAATCTCGCGGCGCTTGGGTCATTTCAGGGCCATGGTCCTATGTTTCCCTTTGCAGTTTAGGCATCTCTTCTTGGTGTTCTCGCATTTATCAACTCGGTGCCCTTCTGTGGCGCAATCACTGCACCACAGTATGTTTTTGTCCGGCCATGTCGTTGTAGTGTGTTCCTCGAGTTTGTAGCATACAGAGCACATTTGTATGCTATTGAATTTCTCTTGTTGGATGTTTTCGCCTGGTATTCTCATATTGAATACCAGTATTCCATTTTGTGTCGATTTTTTTGGCCATTTCCGTGAAAGTGAATGCTATTTTAAAGACGTGGGTGTGTTCGCGAAATTTGATTATTTCGCGAACTTGGGCCCAGGGATTGCTCTTGGTGATCTCTTCCGTGAGCTCCTCGGGTGTATGCTCACCCACCCAGCTCTCCACTTTGCGGCAGATTGCGCTTCTGTTTGCTGCCACTTGTGGAGGGGTTTTCGCCTCCAGGCCAGTGTTCTGTAGTACCGTTGATAGGAGCTGGCCCACGTCCTTAGTCTCGGCACATAAGGTGATGAAACCAAATGAAACTTCAATAAGTTTAACCAGTGCCACTTTTAGTTCGAGGTAGAGGGTTTCACATAGGAGCCTTTTGGGGGGGTTCTTGTTTTCTGGGGATGGTCCTTAGGGGAGCCCTCTTAGTAAAGGTCTCCATAGTCTTTGTTGTCCTTACTATGTCCTCTTGTGACATCTTCTTTTTTCAGAAACCAAAGTGTAATTATGGTGTTTTGGAGTAAAATAGAAAGTTATGAAGTGGTAAAGGAGGTAGCGGATAGTGAGGTTGGTTCGGGTACGAGTCCCAAAACAATGGTGAAAAAACGCCCCCATCCATTTTCCTGTTGTTATCCCGCTCGTTTGCTGCCAGAATGATGGGTGATGGATGGATGGGATGGGTCTTGAGTGGGAACCTCAAGAGGGGTTAATTGTGGTGGACTTGATGCAGTAGCGGCCGAATCAACGACCGCTAAAGTTTTGCCACCCCCTCTCCGGTACTTACGCCATAACTGCATCCAACTACATAGAGACGGGTGTACTTTCCTCTATGATTTTGGCCGGGTTCCCCGGGCGGTGATGATCTCTCCTTCGTCCGGGACTCGCAGTTATGTCCCAGTTTCGAGATAATTTTTGACTTCCGCTTCCGCTGTGGGCTAGGCCTCAAACCAGTTATCACATAAGCCCGTAATTATGTCAGTCCAAGTAGCCAGCATAGTTAAAACGAAATCAATGAATGGCAGACATCCGAGCAGGTCAACACGCAGGGCGATGGACGGGAGCAGTGAGGTGCTTAAGCGTAATTCACCGTAAGACTTCCAGAATAGGTGCTCTTCTATGTAGGCAGTGCTCAAAGTCCGTTACTATGGAAATAAAAATGCTTTATCTGAAGGTTGTCAGCAGAGCGTAGTAGTCGAATATTCGGCCGTCAATCTTCACACATGTACTTGGACTTGGATATATTAAGTTGTGAAAGGAAAATATATACACACATATAAGATTGCAATTGCACTCATGTATGCATATATATATAATAGTAGGAGATGGATAGATAGGGATAGATTTCCCTGGTAAAAGGGATAGAAGGGTAGAAAATCCCTGGTGATAGGGAATCGCAAGCGTTTATCTGAGATTGGTGTTCTTCTCATTGTTTTTGGTCTTATATTTATGTTCTTTTGCGTACTCTTTTTCTGTTTTTTGTTTGGGTTATTCTTGGTTTGTGATGGTTTTGCATGATTGTTTGTGTTGTTTCTGGTTTGTGATGTTATTGCTTGTATTTCTATTTTGTTTCATGTAGATTATGGTGGTTTCTTGCATCGTTCAAGCCTTTGTATGTGTTTTCTGTATCTTTTCTATTCCACTCATTGTTCGTTTATTTATTTTTAGTGTTCATTTTATTGTATATTCTTTGTGTAGTTTATTGTTTGTCGTTGTTAGATATGCGTAGTCTTATGTGTAGATTGGTTCTTCCTGTCTTTCGGTCTGTGCTTTACTACTGATGAAGTCCAGTCTTCTTCTGTTTATGTCCTCCAACGGTATGTCAATGTGTATCTGTCTGATTTCGTCCGTCATGTGTCGTGGGACTTTCTCCCAGATTTTTCGGGCTCTTCTTTGCAGCTCCATATTTATTGGAGTCATCTGGATCATGTGATGTAGGTCCCTCTGCCTCTTTCTTTCTCTCCTCCTGGTGTTCTTTATTAAGAGCACTCCTTTGTTTTGTACCCTTTGGAGGAGTCGCAATTTATTATTGGAACTAGTGTTGATAGGTATAGGTGGATGCAACAGCTTTGATCTTATGAGCGCGTTGTATATCTTTTTTTTGGTCGTGTTCAGGTTTCGGAACCTGAATAGCTTGGTGAGCTCGACCTTCGCTCACGCTCCTGTCTGAGCAACGTGGCTACCGTATCTATTTCTACCTATTTTTAGCCCTAGTACTGTCTCATCAGTGCTGTATGGAATGCGGGCGTCATCAGTTTCGATATAGGCCCGTCTCCTACGGAAGAATGGTTTCATTTTAAATTTCTGAGTGTTAGTGGCGATTTTCCATCTTCTTTCTAACCTGTTGACATGGTCGATTTCTCTGGCGGTGATTTGTGCCATGAGTTCCGGACTTTTGAAGGGGGCAGTGATCATCTGAGAGATGTCGTCAGCGAAATGGACGTACAGCGTATCTTCCCTGACCGGATTGGATAGATCGAGGGTGTATATATTGTATAGGAGGGACCTTAGGCACCCTCCTTGCGGTACGCCTGCAGTTAGCTCGAAGTCTGGTCCCGTGTAGTCATATATTTTTAAATACGCTATCCTGTCTGTCACATAGTCACATAGGATTTGTTATAGTCTTGGGTTTAGTCCAAGTCTTAGTATTTTGTACTGAAGCCCAGTCCTCCATACTTTGTCAAATGCCTTCTTAACGTCTCTGAGCACCAGGTCAGGATACCTTTTTTGGCTAGCAATCTTCGCCAGTTTTTCTGTTATGATTGCTATCGCCGTATCAGTCCCTCTCGCCCTTCTGAATCCATGCTGGTGTTGGTTATGGAGGTTGTTATCCTCCATAAAATCTTGTATTCTGTTAGCAAGGACCTTCTCGAATACCTTGCCTGCCACTTCGAGGAGGGAAATGGGTCTGAAGTTTGCTGGTCTGTCCGGCGGTTTTCCCGGCTTTTGGAATGAAGATCATTTTAGCGATCTTCCCTTCGTCCGGAAAATAGCCAACGTTTAGGCACGCGTTCATTATATTGACCAGCCCCTCTAGGATGTTATGAGGGGTGTTCAACCAGTTGAATTTGGTCCATCCTGTATTACCTGGTGTTCTCTGTTTGAAGGTATGTAGCGTCGTTAGTATTTCTTCTTCCGTCCATAACCAGTCATCTCTTTGTCAGCAGTTGTGTTGTTGAAGGGGTATGTCTTGTCTAGTTCTTGTCTTAATTGGTCCTGAATGTGTTCCTCAAAGTCTAGGTCAAAGTGTTCGTTCTCTTCTGGTGTAATGGAAAAGACACTTTTCCAGTAGTCTCTGAACTCTTCTTCCGTTTCTGTTGGGTCCATTTTTGTCCCGTCGTTTTATTAAGGAGTATGTTTCTGTCAGGTGGCTTACCCTTCAATCTTGATAGAGTATTCCAAAAAGTTCGGGGATCCCCTTCTTCGTCTAGTTTTTTTACGAGGTCATTCCAAAGTGCTGTTTGTTGTTCTGTTATGTGTGTCTTCATTTCAGTCTTTAATATTCTTAACCGTCTGTTTTTAACTCTGTCTGTGCCAGTCAGTCTAATTTCTTCGAATAGTCTTTTATATTTGCCTGTTAGGTCATATAACTCCTGTGTCCACCTTGGTGCTGGTAACTTTTTATAGGATGTTTTGGATAGTGTTGCGCTGTCCGCCTCCACCATTACCTCCGTTAACCTTGCCAGTTCCTGGTCGATCTCCTCCGGGGTGGCTTCGTCGAGTGGTTGGGGTCTGAACTCTCCGAGAAGGGTACGGTACTCTTCCCAGTTCGCTCGAGAAAAGCATTTTTTCTCCCTGACGGGTATTTGAATGGGGCTCGAGGATATTATAATCATGATAGCGACGTGGTCGCCTGGAATTAGAGGGCCGGGTTGGATATAATAATTGTAGGGAAATTGTGAGTTGTGAACTGGTCAGGGTGATATCCGGCTTGGTTGCGTAGGTGTCGGTAATATAAGTGGGGAAGTCGGGCCCAATGCAGGCCACAATACTCCTGTCAATAAGGTTCTTCAAGTTCTTCACTTTCTTGTTTAGACCTTCGGTGTATCCGGATTCCTGGCATCTAACGTTGAGATCCTCCCTTCCAAACAAGACTGTTCTCCCGTGTGCACAGAGTTGGAGGAAGTTGTGCATCAGGATATAGTCTTGTCTTGGGGATTGGTACCCTGTGGACACCACTAGTGGCCTTAGGTTGGTTTGGATCTCGATGACCAGATAGGATTCGTCTAAAGATGGGAGTAGTTTGAACTGAATGCCTCTTTTGACTGCGATGGCAGCGCCATCGAAACGTTCCAGACTGTTGTTCTTTGTTATTGTGCTATAATTGAAGATCTTCATATTTTTCTGCTTCGTGTCTTTCCGTGTTTTGATATCAGAACAATATCAGGGTCGCATTGTCTGATTATGTTTCCGTAAGTCATTTGTTTGTCGTCCCATCCGTTAGTGTTCATTTGTAGGATTGTCAAGTCTTTGGTCATTCTATCCATGTTATCTGACAATTAGTCGTTCCTTTTATTGAGTTTCTTTGGGCTGGCTGGTGGAGATCGGCATTTACAAGATCTCTTTTTGTTGAATTCCGAGGTTGTGATGGTAGCAAAGGCGTCTTGGTTGATTCGGACCATTCCGAGGATGAGGACTTCTTCGACTACCCTATCTGGAATGTTCTCACTATATTCCCACTTGTAACGGCCGGTGGTTACGCCTTCACTGAGGTATTTGTCTGTTTTCACTTCAGGAAATGGGGTGCTCTCCGTGGTGAATATTTTTAAATGTATTTTTCTGCCGTGGTAGGCATGTTTGCCCTCCTTTGACGATGAGGCAGATCTCATCCTCTGCCGGTTGGGTGACCGTTTGGTGCGGCTACCGTGGCAGTGTTTAGATATCAGTTCATTGGCGGATATTGACTCTGAATCTGGTTTGGAGGTTTCAATTGTTGGGGGTTCAGGATTGCTTTGGGGATGATTTGCCGGAGCGGAAACAGCTTCTGCTAGTGTAGTGGCTGGTTGAGAAGGCTGCATCTGAATCCGAAAAACTTCCTTAGAGGAAGGGTTCTCTGGAAACCACATCTCGTCCATTCCATTTTGGGTCAGTATTTGAATGATCCTGACCTTGTGCGGTTTGCTATGTGCACATAATAATGCGCAGCACATGATCTTTGTCGGCTGCTCACTCTCTACCTCAAGTCATTTGTTAAGCTGAGGCCTCATCGACTGCTGCCTTTTCCACTTTGGCATAGGACCTGTTAATTTTAGCTTCCTCTTCTTCTTTTTTGCGTTTCTGTTGTTTCTTTATCGCCTCTTTCTTTACTGGGCATGACATTGTCCCCTGCTCCATGGTCACCGTTGCAGTTTATGCATCGTTTTTTCTACTTTTACAGTCACGCCAGATGTGACCAACTTTGCTACATATGGAGCACACAATTTCGGTCTGTGGACATGCTTTAGTTGTGTTCTCGTTATATTTATAGCACTTAAAGCATGTCTGCACTTCTGTGAACTCCTATCTTTCTATCTGGTCGGGGCAGACCCTGACGTGAAAGAGAAGGAGACCGAGTTCTTTTGCCTTCTGTGCCATACCCGTATCCTGGAAACTCACCTTGAAAACGGGGGTGTAGTCTTTGAATTTAATAACCTCGGAGACTTTAGCCCATTAGTGATTCTTCTCGATCTCATGGGAAATTTCAGCGCTTGAGTGGTACCCCACCCAATAATCTAATCTACAGCAAATAACACTTATGTGTGCCTGTATTTGGGGTGGGATCTTAGGAGTCAAGTTTATCGAGTTGAAAACTTTGGTTGCTTTGGACGAGGCCAAGAGTTCTACGTCATTTTCTCTCTGGCATATAGCCGTATACCCGAAAAGGGTGTCAATGAGTCTGACAAGACCGCCATCTAGCTCCCCGTAGACTATGGAGGAGACCTCCCAGCGGTGAGGCTTTGACCTTTCGGGGAGAGTTCTGAGACTTATCCGTAAGATGTCGTTAGTCATTTCGTCGCCATTGTCTTTTTATTGAGTACGAAGGAATAGAGGAAGGTCAGAATAGAAGAAAAAAATGAACTTTCCAAAATCCAATGCCACTTTACCTTTTGAAAATGAAGATTATGAGATTTCAGTTTACTTGCCGGACTTCTTGTTTATGGTGGCACTGGCACTTTGTAAAGTGTTTATTATGCACCACACTTATTGTTTGCACTTGGAGGAAAATAACTTTCTCGTGAAAATTCTCGCGAAAAGAAAAGTCTTCGGGAACGTTTGCATATTTCACTTTCCTTTACCTCCTTTTGCAGAAATAACGTACCGAGAGAAACAATTTTAACAAGTAAATCTTAGCAGTCTCCAAAAGGAACGTTAGAATGACTATTAAATGTAAATCAATCCTGATTGGTTAAATTTTATAGTGTTATGAGTAGATGAAATAACTATTTATATAGGTGTACTTTTGTGGAAAAGAGTAGAGTACCTAGAGTAGAGTAGAGTAGTGTTGTGCTGTGCTGAGTTCCGTAATATCTACACCGGCAAAGGAGGAAAAGTTTTAGGCAAGGACTGCCAGAAACCTCATCCAAATCAAAAAGCCACGCACCCCACGTCGGTGCAGTGAGGCCCTCCACCTTCCAGTGACACAGGCGAGGCCCAGAAGGGGGAAGGGCAGCAGTGCCCGCAGGGGGACATGGGTCCCCCGGCCCCCCAGGACACCAAACGGATCCCCCTCCGGTTAATTGCGGGGCACAAAAAACCCACAAGGGAAGCCGTGCTGGAAAAAGTCGTCGGAAAGCTCAATATCGAGCTAACCCGTCTCCTCGAGACATCTAATGGGTGGGCTCCGGTGTGTTGGAAGAGCAAGGACGTGGAGGTCCTTGTTTCTGAAGACGCAAGACCTGCACTGAAAGAAATTGGACTGGAAGCGATCGTCCCCCACGAGTTGCTCGTGAGTCGCACGATCATCCTGAAACGCGTAGACCCCTTCTTCCTGGACAACTCCACTGAGGACATTAAGGCCGAGCTGCTATCTAAACAATCCTGGGCCAAGATCTCCAAAGTGGAGAAGATTGGGAAGAGCCTCGTAAAAATAATTTTCACGAAGAGAGAAATGGCACAAAAGGCTATGAGAGACGGTCTGCTGGGGTTCTACCTCAGGATAGCTCCCGAGCAGATTGAGGCAGAGGAATTCATCTTTCTAGAAAACTGCCAAAAATGCCTCGCCCTGGAAAGCCATGCGACGAGGGACTGCCCCCAAAAAGAGCAAACCTGCGCGGCATGCTCTCGAACCGGCCACGGTTGGAGAGAGTGCAGGGAAGAGAAGGAAAGATGCGTAAACTGCGGAGGGGAACACAGGGCTCTTGCCATGAGATGTCCCCTACGCAAGGAAAAAATCCGAGAAAAGCGCCAAAAGTCAAAACTGGAAAAGGAGGCAAAGTCAAGCGCAACATCTTACGCCGCTGCAGCATCTACAACAACACCAACAGAAAGAGCTTCTCCGAAACTGGTAATGCCAATGGAGTGCAAGGAGATCATGACTATGGTCATTGTCGCCCACCTGGCGAACCTTGCACGCCCAGGTTGCTTCTCGGAGGAGCTGAACACCATGCTCCAACATAATGGGGTAAAGAAAAAGCTGTGGTTCCCCCCGAACCCAGCGTCGCAGGATGTCCTCAACATCAAGTTTGTGGATGAACCGAAGGAAACTCCAGAGGAACAGCCCAAACAAGATGAAGAAAGAAGACAGCCGAAGTCCACAAAAAACAAAGAAAATGATAGCCAGGAAGACAAAAAGGAAAGCCCAGCAACCCCCAAAAGCAGCCCGAAGAAATCGAAAAGAAAGAAGAAGAACACAAAGACAATTACAAAGGAAATAGAAGACGGACATACGGAAACCGACGAGTGCTCGGAAGATGATGAAAGCTATCCAGGAGTGCCTCTCACCGAGAGAACCGAGGTCCTTGAAAAAGGACTTTTTTTCGACGGAGAGGAGCTCAAGCTGAAAATCTTCGGAAGCATCAATCGGCGTCCGGAAAGAGGTAACCAAGTAAAATTAGTGCAAGGAATTCGCAACGGTGACTTCAAATGAACCTTCGAGGGGCCTTGGTCCCCAAAAGAAATCGAAGGTCTAATGTGTAGTGGAACCGTGTATATTCCGGACACGAGCCTTCACACGGTAAACGCGCCGACCTTCAAACGCATCAAAAGCGGGATGAAGACGTCGGATATAGTGTAAGGAAGTGCTAAACAATAAAAAAGTGAAAAAATCAGGACAGTGCATAAACATATAAATCTAGTTTAATAAATAACTAATTTTTATTTAATGATAATTATAAAGTGTTAGTGTAAAAATTCATGATTAAATAATAATAATATCAAATAAGTGCATAAACATACAAATATAGTTTCATAAATAACTAATTTATATTTATTGAAAATTATAAAGTGTAGCATTCAATACTTAAACAACTAAGTTGTAAATAGTAAATCAATGAGTGAATGTGAATAATAATAAGTGCTAAATTAAATTGTAATAATAAATGGGAGTACGCTAGGTACTAAGAAGTGAAATTGCAAAAATAGTTACAAGAAATAAATAAGAATAAGTGTAAATAATAACAAAAAAACTAAAATAAGTATACAATAATAACATAGTGGATTATTAAAATAATGATAAGTGTAAATAGTAGCAAAAATAAGTATAGAATAATAAAGTTAGAATAATGATATAGAAATGTGATTAAAGTGATGGTAAAACTATAACAAATGTAATAGAAGCCGATAAGTGAAATAGAGTGCAAATATGAGTATTAAATAATCGGATTAATAAACAAATAGGAACCAATCATTAGATTAAAATGTGATTATATAAACTAAACCCTATTAAAGGGTAATATTTAAAGTGTAAATAGAAATATTGAATGTATAAAAAGCTGAACTCCTGCGTGATATGCTCCAGGAGAACCCCTCTATATGTACTTTTGCCTTCCCCTAAATTCCTTCTCCTTCTCAGCGATATATTTTTCTTTTTTTCAACTCTATTACTGTTACATTATATATATTAATTTATTGTAATGTCTTATGCTTTTTCTAATAATAAATATATCATCCAAAGAGACCCAAGGCTCGGATAAAGGAGAACGGAGACTACATTGAGAACCCGGTGGTTCTCGAGGATATGTTCAGGAACTTCTGGAAAAACGTTTTCAGGATTACACGCGAGGAAAACGTTGAGTTCTACCAGGAATTCGAAGGCCAACTGATTGAACAACTAAATCAGGAAATGCATCGCACACACCCACTACAGCAAGTCAACGAATGCAGGGAGATGGCGGCCCATGGACGTCCCATAACATCAGAGGACGTCATGGCCACTGTAAAAGCCTTTCGACAAAAGGCACCAGGCTGGACGGGTATCACCAGACACAACTTGGTTAACGCCCCACAGCAGATCATTCAGGGAATCGTTAATATCTACAACGCTTCCCTGAACACGGGCTACTTCCCGGAAGGTTTCAAGATTGCGAAGGTGATCTTCATACCCAAGGGAGGTAAACCCCCTGATCAACTGGTAAACTACAGGCCAATCGCCCTGCTGGAGTTTATTGCAAAAGTCTACGAGAGACTCCTAGCTGACAGGCTTCAAGAACAACTTGCCGAGCTGGGAGCCCACAACCCTCAGCAGCACGGGTTCTGCTAGGGACGAGGAACGGAAACATCCCTCACCCTTCTTGCGGAGAAACTCGCTTGCAGTAAAGCTGAGAGGCGGTACGTAGACGTGGTGCTGCGTGATGTAAAGAAGGCCTTCGACAAGGTTTGGCTGAGAGGATTACAGTACAAGATCCTAAACCTCCAGCTTAACCCACTCCTGGAAAGGATCCTTTGCAACTATATCTCCGATAGGAGAGCCCGAATTTCAATCGAGGGCTGCAAAGGACCCGAATTCGAACTCGAGGCGGGAGTTCCACAAGGCAGCTGTCTCAGCCCTCTGCTGTACCTCGTGTACGCAATAGACCTGCCTGCTCCAGTGAAGTACGATTCGATGTATCTGCAATATGCAGACAACATCACCCAAATCGTCCTGAGTCCATTCAGGAACTCTGGAAGCCAGGCGAGGGCGCCAGCTGTCGAAATTGAAAATATCAATAGATACGAAAGAAAGTGGAAAATTAAGACCAACCGCCAGAAGTTCACGATCATTCCAATGAACCGCCGGAAAGTTGATGACATCGTCGTCAATAACGAGAACTATCCGTACTCCAACGAGGGTAATGTCCTGGGCTTACGACTCTTCAAATCGGGATATAAGACGCACATGAATACCAGAGTCTCCCTAGCCAAACGAGAGCTGAAGAAACTTTACCGTTTCCGAGGCCTCAGCGTGCCTAACATCAAAAAGCTGTACATGGCCTTGGTACGCTCAGTCCTGGTGTACCCGGCCGTGATCACGCAGATGGCAAGCTGTACCTCTCTCAGAATGATGCAGAGAGTGCAGAATAAAGCCACGCTGCTGATTACAGGCACGCGAAGGATCGACCGTACTCGGCAATCGATTCTTCACCAAAGAATCGATCTAAAGCAGATCAATACGGAGATCCAAAGGCTAGGGAGAAAGACATGGGACAAGATAGACCAAAATATACTCCCGAACATGAACCTGAATTTTAATATTCGTGCAAACCGGAGACGTGCTATAGGTAGAACTGCTCTGTTCCTAAGTAGTAGAACCTACGCGAGAGAAGTGGTACTACCTATGTTTACGTAGTGTTAGTCCACTACTCTAAAAAACTATATTGGGGGGGGGAGGGGGAGGGGACTTTAATGTGGGCACTTCGCCTCTTTTTTCAATTGTTATTTAAAGTTGTTGATTTGGTTGGACTAATTGTCAAACTTTTGAAGTTTGACAATTAGTCCAACCAAATCAACAACTTTAAATAACAATTGAAAAAAGAGGCGAAGTGCCCACATTAAAGTCCCCTCCCCCTCCCCCCCCCCCAATATAAACATAGTAAAAATTAAAAAATTAAAACTAAATTTAAATATAAAAGAGGCGAAGTGCCCAATCTTAATAATCAAAATTTAAGAATAAAAAGAGGCGAAGTGCCCAATTCCCAATACCCATTTGATAACAAGACAAAAAAAAAAGTCAACAAAATTCAAACGATGAAAAGAGGTGAAATGCCCAAATTAAATAGATTACAGAGAACTCAAAATTGAGATTCATTCAGCCTGAAAAACAACCTTGAAAGGCTTGAATGCTTCGAAGGAGGAAATACCTATTACATAAATAAATATATATATATTATAACGGAGGAAACTGGCTGTCAAAGACAGTCAGCTACTTTTTGACGAAGGAATTTTTATTTTTTAAACAAAACAAGAAGAATGCTAGTGATGCCCTAACACCAGGGCAAACTAGGAAACATATTCACACCTTTATATACCTACCACACAATTTCAACACTTTAACCTAATTTGTAATTTGTAAAAGAGAGTAAGACGGCGAAGAAGTTTTGGTTAACTACAGCTCCGACAGCATCTCACATCCGGCAAAGGAGGGAAAGTTTTGGGAAAAAATTTCCCAAACGCCTCCGAAAAGTTCCAAAAGAGATATAGTACGCATTTTTCATCACCACTCACCATCATATTAATTTCATCTTTTCTTCTAGCGGCTTCACTTGAGCAGATGACTGCCTAAGTCCCCGGCCCCGCCCCCCTGCGTGAACCGCCGTCAGATGTGAGGGGGATTTGCCATTCATGTTTCGTCCCAACTATGCCTAGCAGTTGCATTGGCATAATTGGGGGCATTGGAGGAAGCTGGTTTGAGGATTAGCCCACAGTAGAGGACAATGCCAGAAATATTCCGGACAAGGGACGGACCGCAACCTTCAGTGCCCATTACGGCGAAGGCCCCTTCCAGGACCATAGAGGGACATACAACCGTCTCTATGGTATGTTGGGGAGCGGTCGCGATTCAAAACTCTCGGTGAAGGCGGCGTTGTCAATAAGTTCGCCATACAATCACACCCCTGAGAGGAACCCACCCGGACTCATCTCATTCATCTTAAATGGATTCGCTAGGGGACACATCAAGACATCAACAAGCTGCTCATTTTCTTCCACACCAAGAAGTGGTACTCACGAACGCGATCTCCATCAGACCTCCTGTTTTTAATGAAACAGCAGTCTCAGGATGGTTCAAAATTGTGGAGGCGCGATTTCACATCTCAAGAATACAACGAGAAGAAACGAAATTTTACCATATTCTGGCTTTGTTACCTCTCGAGACGGTCGATTGTCTCCCAGCTGCAGTACTCTCATCACAGAGTTACTCGCTGCTACGAACAGAAATCGTGGGACTTTTTGAGAGGACGAAACCTGAGCTCTTTGAGAAGTTAATCGCGTCTTCTCCGCAGACCAGACGACCTTCAGCGAATCTTGAAGAGCTACGGAAGACAGTTCTGCAAGTTGGAGTGGGGGAGGACTTGGTAAGACACAAGTTCAACCAGTCTTTACCCTCAAACATCGCCCCCATCATCGCCACGCAAAAGGATTTAACTCTTTCCCAATTGGGGAAACTGGCTGATGAACTCATGCCGTTTTACAAGGCACAGTGCTATAAAATAAACAGTGAAACTAGTAATAATTGTGCGTTCCCCGATATAGGTGATCTTAGTGTCAACCAGCCGGTAAAAATTGGGCAATTTAAAAATTCCCGTTCCGTGCCCGTCGTTGTATATCTTAGATGTAATCAATCTAGGTTTGTGCATAATAATTATAATAGTGATAATAATTATTCAAAAGGTATACCGTTTGGGTTACGCCCCTTCCGTCGGAATCATAAACCAGTGGTGTGCCGTTCACACTTATACTTTGGGTCGAGTGCGAAGTACTATAAACCGTGGTGCAGTTGGCCAAAGCGAGGTGAGAACATTCAAAGGCAGCCATCGTCTAGACCGTCTTCCCCAAACCACTCGGAAAACGAGATCGGCAGGCCGCTGTAAATGCGACGACCGGCGTGCCGACTCTTCTCACTGTTGCTGCCCGTATTAATGAGAGGAAATGCGAATTTTTGATAGATACTGGCGCGAGCGTGTTCTTAATTCCATTTAATATAGTGCAATTATGTGTGATGCGCAAATCATGTGTTAACATCGCGATGGCTAATGGAGGAAAAGTAAGAGTGCATGGAGAAGTCCAACTGGAAATAGGCATCCCTACCCTGCGAAGTTCATTTAGATGGACGTTTGTAGTAGTAGATATTGCGTCGCCATTATTAGGAGCCGATTTTCTTGCTCATTTCAACCTCTTAGTAGACTGTGCTCGTGGTGTCCTATTTGATAACCAAACTAGCCTAGTTTCTAAAGAGAAGCAGTCAAGCGAACTAGTGTAAATAAAAAAAAAAATCTGACCACCGGTTGTGTACCTGGAGAACCCATTTCTTTTCTTACTGTTACTTATAACTTTCTCTTCTCCGCTCAACTTTTTTCCCCACTATTAACTACTTTTGTAACGCTAATTTGTACTATTATTTTTTCTTTCAAATATATCATCAATTCCATGAGACGGCTCAGTTCCTTTGACAACTCAAGCAATCTATGCACTCCTAAGTTACATTAATCGCATATCCGACCTAATTGCAGGACAGTTCTTCGCAAATATGAGAGTATATATAACCCGAAGTGTGTTGACATTAGTTCACCACCGGCTAATTCTGTTGTTCACACCATTGAGACGGGTAGCGCCCCGCCAGCTTTCGCTCGCCCAGGGCCACTTCCAATTGCTAAAGCAACTTTCGAGACTCTGTTGAAAGAAGGTGTGGTGCGGCCGTCGAAATTTTCATGGTTTTTCCCCATTCACATGGTGCAGAAGAAGACCCCAGGCTAGTATAGGGCTGTGGGTGACTTTCGATCCCTCAATGAACCAAACCGGACAGATATCCCCTGCCAAGGATTCAGAGCATGGTAGACCATCTTCATGGCAAGAAAGTTTTTTCTCGCCTGTATTTAGTCCGAGCCTACCACCAGATTCCAATTAATCCAGCGGACATTGAGAAGATTGCTGTCTCAACTCCCTTTGGGCTGTGGGAATTTTTAAGGCTACCATTTGGTGTATTAAAATGCTAGTTGCACCTTCTAACACCACATGGACAATTTATTTCGAGGCTTAGTGTTTGTTTTTGTGTATGTCGACGATATTTTAATATTTCCGAAAATATAGACGAGCATGTGGAGCATATAGATCAAGTTTTCAAAATATTGGCAGAAAACAACCTTTGAATTTCTATGGAAAAGTGCGAGTTCATGAAGGAAGAAATCGATTTCCTGGGCCATCATGTCTCAGCTGCAGGACTGGGAAGGTCTCCGAGATCACCGAAATGCCCTTACCAACTGATTTCAAAGAAGTTCGATCGATTAGTAGTAAAATATATAAAAGTGAACGATGGATAGTTAATAATTATAAAATTCAGTGATTAAGAGAAGTAATAATAAAAACATTTAATAAACAGTGGATAATAATCAATATTTAGTGGTTAATAATAACAAAGTACAGTGATTAAATAAATTAATAATGAATATAATATTTAGTGGTTAATAATAAATTCCATCGATTAAGCGAATTAATTTAATAAATAGTGGTTAATAAGGAATATAATAATATTAAAGTTCAAAGGTTAAGAGATTAATAATAAAAACATTTAATAGACAGTGGTTAAGCGAATTAATAATTAAAAACTGTGGTTAATAAAGAACATAAGTTTTAGTGGTTAATAATAATAATAAAGTTCAACGATTAAGCGAATTAATAATAAAACATTAAATAAACAGTGATCAATATTGAATATTTAGTAGTTAATAATAATAATAGTTCAGTGGTTAATAATTAATATAATCTGTCATAGAAAAAATTCCTGATTGTAAAATTTCGAAAATTTGACCTCCAGTATGTCCTGGAGAATCCAATTCAATTTATTATGAAAGATTAAAATAACTGTGTAATAAAAAAATATATGACCACCAGTTGTGTACCTGGAGAACCCATTTCTTTTCTTACTGTTATAACTTTGTCTTCTCCGCTCAACTTTTTTCCCCACTATTAACTACTTTTGTAACGCTAATTTGTACTATTATTTTTTCTTTCAAATATATCATCAATTCCATGAGATGGCTCAGTTCCTCTGACAACTCAAGCAATCTACGCCCTGCTAAGTTACATCAATCTTCTGACTTGAAATAACTTTGCGAAGAGAGCATTTTCTATATACGTTTAAGTATATACCAAAGAGAAGAAAGAAGAAATATATGCGCGAATCGGACTGATTGAAGAAATCTCCTGTTTCTGATTCGCGGGGAATCACTCTAAATCAGTGATCTCCCCAAATTTTTCCTATCTCATAGTATACCTTTTTATATCTGAAACTCTCCAACTTTATTTCCATTTAGCACAGTATAACCTGACCACCAGCAAGGTCTCAGAAGCAGTCAGTAGTAGGGTGTAGTGAACTCCCGAAGGAGACCCCGTTAGGGGGCCAGAGAAGGAGCCCGGTTATCGGTGACGAGCTCGAATCTGACTGCAGGACCGCTTATAGGGCTAGGCTTAGTTCCGTAAGGTGGTCAGGGAGTGTGCGCTCTAGAGCAGGCAGGCGAGATAGTATTAGGAACAGATAGGGGGCTTCTCCCACTAGTGGAGTGGGGTAAATAATCTACTACCTTATTTTTACAGAGACCCCCACCTTGGGGGGATTGAAAATTAAGCATGAACCTACAGGACTTCACCAAAAGGCTCCCACTTCGGCTAATTCAGAACGGGAAAAACGGAGACCACAGGATGTAGCACAAAGTATCTTCAAGGATTTACAAATCGCCCTGATCAAATGCATAGAAATAGCTAATGGATTTGTTGTCATTTGTGCGGAAAACAACGATGTTGAACTGCTACTTTCATCGGCAGGAACCATCACTTTAAGGAAAATCGACTTAAAGGCTAGAGTACCACCCCAGGTTATTGCTAACCGAAGCATCGTATGCCGTAAGGTAGAATAATGGGTGGGGGAACACTCCCAGGACGAAATAAAACATGAAATAATGGAACAACGACCCTGGATGAAGATACACAATATAATCAAATTTAAGGAACACACACATGTGTTCAAAATAGTGTGTGAGTCAATCGAGATTGCAACAAAGGCACTACAAAAGGGAATCCTCGCATACGGTATGAGACTCCCAACTTGTAACATTCAAAGGGACCAGTATCTCAATATACAAATCTGTTTTAGATGCTACAAAATGGAAGACCACATCACCGCAAACTGCCCAAGAAAGGAAGAAGGAATATGTTCAGAATGCAGTGGCCCACATTCTTGGAGGAGCTGCACAAACTCCACGAAAAAGTGTATTAATTGCGGAGGGAGCCACAGAACAATGGCAATGACATATCCGAAGCGAAAAGAAATAATAAAGAGAAAAGAAATTGAAACACAATAAAGAAAGGAAGGTACAAGAAACACTTCATATGCGGCGATAGAGGCAACGAAAAACAATGGAACAACCACTCAAATGAGACGCTTGACGGAACTCTGAATGTAAAAATACTGACATGCATTCTACACTCACACGTCTTAAACATCGCCCAACCAGGAACATATGCCACCACGTTGAACTCCATGTTCAAGGAAAATGGGCTGGAGCTAATGAACTTCCCGCAAAATATTGATTCATCGGCTATATTTAACCAAAATTTGAGAAAATAGAAATAAGAAACTTTTGGAAGAAACACAAAGAAAGGAAAGCGAATCTGAGCAAGAGGAAGACACAGAGAGCGAGGAAACAGAATCTGAAAGCAGCACCGACGAGAATACTAAGAAAAACGTAAAAAGAAACACACGCAAATTCAAAAACAAAAATCGACTAGGGACACCTCGCCATGCGACCAAAGACCAGAAATACCAACCGCGAAATGTGAAACGAATAATAGTCAGAACTCAGTAATGACAGAGATGAACGGCAGAAATACCAGGAAAAGATACAAATAAATTTACGTAATACCACCACTCTCCCCAAAAAGAAGAACCGTTTAAGAACATACAAACAAGATGGATAATAGTAAATTAAGAATTCTACAGATAAATACGAATGGCTAGTAGGATAAAGAAAACACATATGGAAATATCTTTAGAGAAATAGATCCCAACATCTTTTTAATTTCAGGTCACGGGATTAACCTTGAGACTCACAAACTAAAAATATGGAACTACGACGTAATAGCAACTATTCAAACAAACGAAGCACATGGCGGAGCAGGAATAGCAATAAAGAAAGGAATAAAGTTAAAAACAAAGCAAGGACTAACCGAATCTTACCTTGCAATTGAGGTCAAAATGGAATTAACCAATATAATAATCGCTACGGTATACCAACCACCGCGACAACCGGGACTCCCAATAAATAACTTTTGAGAATATTTAACAATAGACTTCTAACTTTGTTTTTGGAGACCTGAACGCAAGATACACGTATACAGGATATAGGGACAGGAACCAAGCAGGAAAAGACCTATAAACTCTAATAGAGAGGAGGATAATAAGAAGACTACGACCAGAGTACCCAACGCTAATTAAAGACAACAGCGACAACTCCAAACATTTGCCTAGAAAAACCATGACATTCCTTTTAACTACTACATGGAACCGGTAGATGTTATTTGCAGCGACCACACAGCAACACTACTCACTGGGAATCAGCAACCAACACAAATACCCTCTAAAAAAAATGGAAGGCATGCCATAGAGCAGACTGGGAAAAATACAAACAAGAATTGAATGACTACGCACCAAACAGACTAAAGGAAGCTACTTTAGAAGAAGTCGACGACGAGCTGGAAAAAATAAGGACGCGAATACAAACAGCTGATGAGATTGCAATACCCAGAAACACATACAAAACAGTTAAATACTTGATATGGACAGACGAAATGAAAGCTAAGAATGCAGAAATAAAAGCGATGAAAGAGGACATAATAATAAACGGAACGTCAAGGGGAAAATTGCCGCAATCTGAGAACGAAGAAGAGAGAACTACTAAGCGCAATAACGGACAAACAAAGAGAATACTGGGACATAGCCGTTCAAAATATTGAAAACGAGCTATTACCCAGAGAATTTGGGAAAAAGATAAAAAGAATGGGAAATGCTAAAGGTAAAGAAAAAATAAAGATTAAAGATAGAAACGGGAAATTAATCGAAGATGAACGCGAGATTGAAAAATTGTTCAGGGAACACTGGAAAGGAGTGTTCAACATCGGCAAAGAGGAATACGATATAGACTTCGAAAACCAAATAATTAACGAACTAAATGAATGGATCGCGAGGCCTATTCCATATCACTACGTAGAAGAGGAACGGTATGCGAACGAAGGGTTTAACGCCAAAATCACAATCGAGGAATTAAAGACTACCATTTCACCAACGTAGCCACTGCGTGTCGTAAAAAGCGACTAATAGGAGCCTGCTGCCTTGTGGGTTTGCCTGTTGAGGCAAAGGCTATGGGAGTAAACCCGAAATACAACCCCTGCTGCTTGTAGGTTAACCTTTTGAGGTAAAAGCTATGGGAGTAAACCCAGATTACAAATCTTCCCTCTAGTGTAAGGAAAAAGTATGCCAGACCTGCTGCCTATCTAGGCAAAGGCTATGGGAGTAAACCCAGAAAGAAAATCCGAGGGCGGAGGGCTGGGAACCCCATCTCCTTGTATCTTTCTTTGCCACGAAGGAATCAGATAGTGATAAGGGGGAGGATAGGCGAAAGCTTATCCGAACCTTAAATATTGGGGCCTTGAATGCGCGTGGTTGTAGTTCAAGTGATGGAAAGAGGGAGGAGATCGGAGACCTATTTAGAAGTAGGTCTCTCGATGTCTTGGCATTGAGTGAGACAAAGCTAAAGGAAGTAGACAAAGTTAACTTTGGAATTGGGAAGGGCATAAAGTCTGGAGTGAGTGAAAGTAGTAGGACGAAAGAAGATGTGGCACTGATAGTAAGAGAGGATCTGAAAGATTGTGTGAGAGAGTGGCGTGAGTTTTCGTCAAGATTGATGTGGGTACGAATGAGGATTGGTTCTGAGAAATGGGTGTTCGTTAGTGTGTATGGTCCAGGAAAAGAGAGGAGTGAAGAGGAAATTGAGAGGTTTTGGAATGGATTGAGAAAGTATGAGCAAGGTTTTGTATAGTATATGGTTATTCATAGGATTTATTTTCTGTTAATAAATCAGCCTAAATAGCGTTTCAAAAACCATAACCATAAATTTGTTTGATCGAAGTTGTCGCCTGATAGTTTTTAGGCCTAAGACGAAAGCGAAATAAATTTTGAAATAATGAACTGGGTTTTAAGAAAAACAATTAAAAAAATATAAATATATTCATAGAATTAACGAATGTACAATGAGATAAGTTGGATTATGTATAAAATGTAAGATATGGTAAAATATGATTTACAGTAACGAGATGTGAAGAGAAATGAAGTACGTGAAATAAATATGAAATAATATGGTGACTATGATGGACTGAATTGGGGGCTGCAAATACGAGAAGTAAATAGAATTAGGACCTACTCTCGCATGGCCGTTTGCAGAGAATTGTGAGTGTGGAATTAAACTAAGTATGATTTGTTTGGAGGTAAATGACTAATTGTAGAGGAAATGATTACCGACCTTTATACGGAGAATGGCGAGAGTCGAATGGGAGAGAATAGTGCTCCAGAAGGTCGAGCTAAAAGCGTGTGTTTGTTTGTTTGTTTGAATTTTACATAATAATTGATGTATATATATATATTTAAGTTTCCCAGGAGGTTTTTATTATAGGAATGCCCAGAGGGCATTGCTATATTTTGATTATAATGAAAATGTTGTTGTGTTGGGTGATTTGAATACTAGAGGGGGAGAAGTGCCAGTAGAAGGTGTGATTGGTAATTATGGAGTGAGTGGAAACAATGAAAGTGG
Source organism: Ceratothoa steindachneri (assembly GCA_963969495.1). NCBI lineage: Eukaryota > Metazoa > Arthropoda > Malacostraca > Isopoda > Cymothoidae > Ceratothoa > Ceratothoa steindachneri. Next base: position 21,752,016 of record OZ018329.1, read on the forward strand.
TGAAAGGTTAGTGGAGTTTTGTTTGGAATGCGAGTTGATAGAAGGGAACACCTTCTTTAACAAGAGAGGTGTTCATAAGTATACCTGGTGTAGATATGAAAGAGAAACGCCTGTGGAGGGAGCATTAATGGATTATGTGTTGGTGAGTAAGAGGATACTTGATAAGCTGTTGGATGTGAATATGTTGAGAGGTGTAGCTGGTGGTATGTCCGATCATTTTTTGGTGGAAGCAAGATTGAGAGTGGGGTATGGCTGGAGGAAAAATGGAATGAAGTGTGATAGAGTAAAAATCATGGTTGAAAAGCTGGGTGATGAGGGAGTAAGAAGAGAATATCAGAGTTAGCTAGAGTCTAAATGGAATGAAGTGAAAGGAGAAGAAAGGAAGGAAGTGGAAGATGAGTGGGAGATGTTCAAGGAAACAGTGATTGGTAGTGTGACAGAAGTGTGTGGTAAGAGAAGAGTAAAAGGAAAGGGTATTATAAAAAATAGCGAATGGTGGAATGAAGAGGTGAAAAAGGTGGTATGCGAGAAGCGATTGTCATTTGAAAGGTGGCTTCAAGATAAAAGTGCTGAAAGTTATAGTGTATTCAAGGAGAAAAGAAAGGAGGTTAAAAGGGTGGTGAAAGAAGCGTAGAGAATGGGGAAAGAAAGGTGGAGTGGAAGATAAGTGGGAGGTTTTGAAAGAAATAAAAAGATGTTCTGGAAGGAAATAAAGAGAGTAAGGAAAGCTGAATCAGGTATGGAAACGTTTGTAAAATATGCAAATGGAGAGGTACTGGTTGAAGATGAGGATATACGGAAAAGATGGAATGAGTATTTTGAATGTTTGCTGAATGTAACGGATAACACAAGTGCTGAAATTATGTCTGTGGCAGCCGAAGGGAGGCAGATGGGTGGTGTGAATGTAATGGATGAAAACATTAATGCTAGTGAAGTTAAAAATGCGGTAAAGAGTTTGAAAGCAGAAAAGGCTGCGGGTATAGATGAGATACAAGGGTAATTTTTAATGTATGATGGAAAAGTCATTACTGAATGGTTGGTAAGGCTGTTGACTGTGTGTTTTTTTATAGCAGGACGTGTGCCAGAAGCTTGGAAGTGTACAGCGGTTGTGCCTTTGTATAAAGGAAAGGGTGATATGCGCGATTGTGCTTCTTATAGGGGGATTAGTTTGTTATCGGTGGTTTGTAAAGTGTATGGAAAGATTTTGATTGAGAGAGTGATAAATTTTACAAATGAGTCAATTGGAGAAGAACAGTGTAGTTTTAGAACAGGAGGAGAGTGCAGTGACCAGGTGTTTGCAGTGAGACAGATATGTGAAAAAGCAACCAGGAAACGTGAGAAGGTTTTCTTTGCTTTCATCGATTTGGAAAAGGCATGTGACAGAATAGACAGTGAAGCTTTGTGGAATGTACTAAGAATATATGGTGTTGGTGGAAGTTTACTGAGAGGAGTTCACAGTTTTTATATTGGTGGCAGGGCTTGTGTAAGAGTGGGTTTGGAGCTGAGTGAGAGTTTTGAAGTGACAGTGGGTCTGAGACAGGGTTGTGTGATGTCGCCATGAATACGGAGATGGCCCTCAGCGTGATTACAGAAAAAAATAAGCAAAGTGAAAGGAGAGAAATGCAGTATGGACATTGTATGCCGGGACGTATCGAAATCATTCGATAAAGTCTGGCAAAGAGGCATGCAACATAAAATTCTAAATCTGGAAATGAACAACTATTTGGAAAGAATTTTATGCGCCCACGTCATGGAAAGATATGCATACATAGACACGGGGAATTGCCAAGGTGAAAGATTCAAGCTTAATGCTGGCCTCGCTCAGGGAGAGTGATTAAGTCCTTCGCTATACTCAGTGTATACCTCGGAGATTCCCCCACCCAGGAACGAGGGCTGTGTGAGCATACAATACGCAGATGGTTTTACTCAATTAATTCCCTTATGTTCATGGTAACTGTCAGATGCAGGCCAGAGTAACGGCAACAGAAATAAAAAATCTAAACGAGTATGAACGCAAATGGAAAATTAAAACGAATAAAGATAAATTTAAAATTATACTTATGTATCGCAAAAAACTATCCGACGTTTACGTAGATAAGGAGTGATACAGGTATAATAGTGAAGGCAAGATTTTGGGCCTAAATATTACCAAAAATGGTTACAAGAAACAGGTGACTGAAAGAATAAACAAAGCACGATGCATGCTAACTTTACTCTACAGATTAAGAAATCTAAACAGGAAAAATAAGAGAAAGATCTACCATGCCATGATACAGCCTACCTTGATATATCAAACAATTGCCATGTATACGGTTTCAAGAAGCAATCTATTAAGAATGCAACGTATAAAGAATAAGGCATCATACATAATTACGAACACACGATGATTAGAGAGGAAACAACAAAGAGACTTACACATCGAAGCGAAAATAAAACCATTAAACAAAATAAGTTAAAAAAGAGCCAAAAATATCATAGAAAAAACACAAGAAGAAATAGGAGAGGAACTAAATAATCAAATAGCACGAGAGGCAGGATGGAGACAACATATGCTGTTTCCTAGTGCAAAAAACAAAGCGGACCAAAGGAAAGAGGAGGAGATTTACGTGTAAACCAAATAAGGAAACCCGATTGTGACAAAAATTTCCCGAATAATGACAAACTCACCGGATTGGACTTGATACCCACAAGGAATGACAAAACTAATTAAAAAGTGCAAATGAATGAAAAAGGAAAAACAACATAAATAAAGAAGAGAATTAAACAAATAAATAACCAAGGAACATGAGCCCACACAACAGATACAGATACGAGAATTATGCTACAAAAATCACAGAAACTCGAGCTATTAACATAGCAGGAAAACAAATAACGCTAACAACGGTTTGAACGCCTATCTCATACACACATAACATAATAATAAAACAACCACAGAAATAAACAAACAGACACACTTTTACTCTAACTTATTTCGAACTTAACTCTAAAATTAGTTTATAGTACAGAGATTAGCGTGACCTCCACGCAACTTGAACCACTCTGCAAACCTTCAACTTCTTTCCACTTCAATCATCTTCCTCCTTTACTGCTATTCAAAGATGGGCCAAAAAGTAAAACACCAGGAACAGGTAAAGCAAATCGTGACAATTAAAAGCTAGGAAAACATAAAAACACCGTGGTCTGGGTCCCACGTTAAGCAGGTCCACAGGCCAACTTGGTCAACTTTCAAGCCTTTGACTTAATTTCAGTCTGAATAATTCCATTTCTGTTCATTTCCTGAAGATGACCTAACATGGTCGAAAGACGTCTAGGAATAAAAAATGTCATTCGCGGATGTTATTTCTCGCCTCGAAGACCTCGTTAAAAAACTTGTAAGAAATATTAAGAAAATGCAAGTTAAAATTAATAACGCTGCCACAGCTCTGGACTTCAATAGAACCTGCATACAACATGGCCTTTTACCTAATTATATATATATATATATATATATATATATATATATATATATATATATATATATATATATATATATATATATATATATATAGTAGCAGAAATACCCGTCATTTCCTCGAAAAAATAAAATATGGGTTCGTAAATAAAGTAAGACTTTTATCCAGACATTGCCAGGGATAAAAGTCATGTCGTAATTAAATCGAGATGACCATTGTTTGAAATTCTTATATTGTAGAGAGATATGGTGATAGAGGTGAACTAAGAGGGTTAAAATGGTTAGAGAACATATGGAGAACTAGGGAGGTAAGGAATGGGGAGAGGTGAGAGGATGGGGTAGGGAGATGAGTAGATGAGGTGTTAGGGGTAGAGAAAGAGGGAGATGAGAGGGTAAGGGTAAATGGAAGTAAAGGGGTTTAGAGATGATCACAATCTTTTTGAAAGATCAAAAAGGCCGAAGGCCAACAGCCCGAAGGGCTGATAACGAGCGCAGCGAACCGCAAGCTACCCCAGTAAGGGGGATTGGCGAAGCCATAGCTTGTGTAATTATTCATTTATTTGCTTCATTTATCCATTTATTTACTCTTTGTAACTACGCCAAGACACTCCGAGCAAAGCGCATTTTTTCAGTTTTGTTTTGTCCCTCAAATTGAGAGCGCAATATCAACGATATGGCGTCACCCAGAAAGTTTATAAAGAGAAATTTGGAAATAAATCAGTGAAAAGTGAGGAAGTGAAGATGTGTGGAAGATAGCCAGCCGTAGATCCTCCAGTAAGCATTGGGGCAGGGAGGGCACACAAGGCTTTAGATGTCGCCTGGAATTCCCTTGCGGGCGAAAAGAGCTTTTATCCAACAAGTTTCAATAGTCAGCGAGGAACCCTTATGCTATGACTTGACCCCCTACCCCGACTGGCCATTTAAACATCCCCTCTGGGCGGAAGGATGTTCAAGTGATCCCCCTGGCCCATCCTTGGGGTGACCCCTCTCCATGATGCATTCCGCATAATAATCCACTTTCGACGGATCCCCCCTCTTCCCTTCTCAATGCACTCACTGCCCCTAGTTAATTTACCAACACAATTCCATTTTCCTTTAACTTAACCACTATCGCAAGGACCCAATTTCCAAAGTTTTCTCCTGCCAGTGATGCCCCCGTTAGTTTTCTCATCACTTCACCTCACCCTGACCAAAATTTTTCCCGTCGGATGTCTCCTCGTTATCTCCCATCTCTCGCACCAAGGCGGACCTCTTGGGTCGATGCAAATTTCTCTCCGAACTGAAAAACGACGAGTCCTGAGCGAAGGGGGTAAATAAATAAAAACTCAATAAGTAAATAAAATAAATCAAGGAATAAATAAATAAATACGTACATACATGAATGAATGAATGAATAAAAATACATACAGACAGGCAGACATAAATGAATGAATGAATAAATAAATAAATAAATACATAATCCATGAATGAATAAATTAATATATACATAAATGCATAAATGAATGAATAAATACACGAATGAATAAATAAATAAATAAATGATGCCCTAAGAAGCACATTAATTTTTTAAATCTTCTTGAATAAGAAAATTTTAAGTTATAAAACGAGATGAAGACCCAAGGGGATATCTCGAACAGAAAATTTCCAAACAGGATGAGAGTATTGATGGTGATTCAATTAAGGCAAGTGAAAATGTGTGAAAAATGCCTAACAGGAACATCAACCAACAAATGTCCCAATGTTCCATCCACCACTTGAGCGTGTAATACCGACGGTGTCCGCCATGTTCATATAAAGTAAGCACACATACAAAAGCAAATGATGCCTGATAAAGAAACGCGTGTATTCTAGACCAACCCTGTTATCGTATCTACGAATAATAATAGAAAACAATGAATGCAAGAAATAAGCCAGTTCTCCTGGTGACTTAAACCCCCTTTAACTGAAAATGTTCTTACCACCCGCCCTTTAAAATACCGATCTCTGTTTTATCATCCCTGCCCCCCTCTATAACTCAATAAAGCGAAACAGAACCAAACTAAGGTCGACGATAAAGGTGCTAATTAACCAAACCAACGATAAGTGACTAAATAACGTCTTTATAAACTCAGCCCTCGTTCCCCACAACAAACTCCGCTAGAGAAGATAAAAGGGAACAACACGCCGTATTGCTGGATCAGGGCCCCAGTCTTCCTGAGTGCCATTATTATCTATTTCATAGTGTAGACAGTTTTTTTCCGATGAATAAACGTACATAGCTGTTACTTACCGGACAAAACTTTGTATACAATCTCGAATTTGCGTATTTTCTTCACAGCAAACACGCATTCTTATTCAGCTCCTTCGTTTTAAACTCGAGTAACTGCTCCATTTGTATTTCTAAACTACTCACGTCCCATGGGCAGGATCACCCGACCTGATACTGAAACTAACGTAAAGATCAGACTGCTAATAGGAAGCCAGCCCGAGGATAGTAGCAGATGCATGTCCTTATTGACGTTAGGGAGAGGGAATAGTGGATTGACACCCCCTTAGGCAAATTGCGAAGGGATGGAGTGATATGTTGTGTGTGTGAAAGATAAGTCGAAGACAGATAAAGAGGCATTCTATGTTATTCCGTATAGAGAGAAAGTGCCTGCGTGCATGCGAGGGCTTCGATTGACGGAAGTTCCCTACATGACCGAAAATATTTGTGCCCGCTCTCGTCTAGAATCGAACCCCCGTACCAAAGGAGTGGGGGCGAACTTTCTAATGGAAAGACCTAGACTTAGTAACAGAATTGGCTAATCAGAAAACATAATATGGGCAAAATTAATTATCCTCTCTTGGTTTGTAAGGGAGATGGGCAAGAATATTAGCGACGTAATGTCAGCTACGAGTCGAAGTGGGTGGTTGTACGGTACCCTTGTATTTTTTAAATGACCTGATGGGGTCGAATGACTCACTGGCTTCGAAACTTCTTGGTTAATGCAGTTACAAATATTACTACTTCTTACTATTGCTACTAGTAATACTAGTTCTACTACTCAGTACATAATTATTTATGGGGGGAGTGCAATGAAAGGTAAATACTCAATAGACAAATCAAGGTCTTTTTACCACGTGTAACTTTTTCGCTCTTTCGAAGGGTCATAAAAAGTTGGGAGAAAAGTGCCCCATGTGTTTTTTTACGGCAGAATCTTCTCTCTTCATCTTCCTGTCATTTTCTCTCTTCATCTTCCTGTCTTCTGCTGTCGTCATCAACACTTCTTCAGGGAAGTCTCACCTCGTTAATCTTCTGCCGTCCTCAATTTAAGTGTGATGGAGTATCATTTTTTGCGTTCACTCTTTCGCTGCACTCCACGAAATAGCACCCACTCTTTTAAGGCCAACGGCAACCTTCACTCAGATTACAGTCAGTTGCTCAGCGATCATTTGACCTTACAACCTTCAAAACTTTCAATAATTCCAGGACTAACCTTGGGAGGACCTTGACAATTATACCATTCGAAATAAAATGTAAAACAACATAAAAGTTTCAAATTTCGTTAGATTCGGCCGAATGGTTACGATGTTATTGCCAAGAAACTCATTGAAAAGTAAAGTGTCTACCACCCGACCGACCGACCTACGGACCGCCATAGTACCTTATAGAGTCGGGACCACGCGACTAAAATGTGTATTCAGGAAGAGAAGATATGTAGCAGGTCGTCTGGTAACCTCGGCCATCAAGCTTCTTTTATACCTCTTTTTACTCTTTGAGTCAGCTGCTAATTTATTGCCGAGGTGGAGGAGAACGAGCGTGGAATTTGCCTCCCATTAAACAACGTTCAATTCCAAGACTCCCGAAGCTTCCAAATCGAGAGACGCGTATTGTATCGAACGTCTCTAAGGTCGGGCGACTCTAGGCAGAGCCCTAGCAATGTCTAGTGCCCCCCCCCCCCGACAAAATCAAGAGTGTGGGGCCCCCATAACAAGTAGTGACAGGCACGATAATTACTATTCTCAACAGTGCCAATGCTGCGGAATACTTACAGAAAATGTGTATTCGAAAATGTTATATTTTCATTAATAAAATAATTTGTGGGGGACACCGTGGGGCCCCTTCAAGAGCCCACTCCCCGGCCAGGGTGGTCGGGGGGTGGTTGCTACGGCTCTGTCTATGGGTAAGGGTTAACTTTTCCAGTGAGGTCCGGCTTGGTAAGCACTATATAGTAAAATATTAACATATTTTATTAGCAAAAATAGTACAACCTTTCACTTTTACGTGATTCATCGCAAAATATACTAAAATTTATTTTTAAAATGATGATGAAAATTATATGTATTTATCACAAGGTTTCGTACTGTTTCTTTTCTTTTCGTCTATCATAATTTTTGAAGTCATTTTTGTCTGGAAAAAGTAAATAAAAAAAAAATATCGGACGATAATTGACTAACGCGCACTTGCATTGAATTCATTACCCCCCCCCTCCAAATGTGCCGCCCGGGGCGGATCTTCCCCCCCCCCTCCAAATGTGCCGCCCGGGGCGGATCTTACCCCCCCCCCCTCCCTGTGTTATTGTCTATTCTTCTCATTAGCATACCTGTGATTCATTGTAATTCGATATGAACGAGTTCATTTGCGATAAACTTACCTGAGTCGCTGGCCACCCCCCGTCGCCCGAGCGTGTATCCTCCTTGTTGCCTTCGTTCTGTTTCGTATATTTTTGCGTTTGTTGTTTTTTTTTTATATCGTTTGTTTTCATTTGTTTGGTTCTTTTTTTATGAATTTTAAAGTAGCCTAATTCTAATTTGAATTTTTAATTGCGACGACTTATTCCTTTGCGGACAGTCGCCAAAGGGCGCTGTAAAGAAAAAAAAAATGTAGGCAAACTTAAACAGGGTTAGTGTTGAGGTTAATATTTTTTCTGCCTCTTTCTATTATCATCTCCTTCTTCTCAAATGAAAATTGAGTAAATTTCCATTTTCGAATTTTATCCATTTCCGAATATCGACATGGAAATTGCAAACTTAGTTAAGGGATGAATGTAAATGAAAATTAAGTATGAAAAAAAACAGAAAGTACAGCTACATCAAAGAATTTTTTAAAGATTCTAAAGCTAAAGATGATAAAGTTAAGTTGATATGAAGATGTGTGGAAGAGATAATAAATAATTCTAGTAAACTGTCAAGGGCGCTTGGCACGGCAGCTACGCAACTCTGTTAAACCGCCCGTTTCGCAATTACGCGTCAGATACACATTTTCTTCGTGTGGGACAAAGCAAAAAATAAAAACAATTATATTAAAAAAAAACAGTGTTCATTATATTTATGGGAATAAAGTTACTACTGATAACCATTAAAGGAAGATACCAACAAGGGAACGTATGAGTTCTGTATCTAATGTGAACGAAATACTTCAGTGTTTAATGATTTATTTAACAAAATATAAATCTTCAGGATTTAATGGAATAAGAGGTGTTAATTAATTCAAAGTTAAGTTAACTAAAAGTATAAATGACTCGTCTGATGAACAGAATGAATAAATTATTAGGAATAGTCTTGAGCATCAATGCAATGAAGCAGTACTATCTGCCCCGTTTAGCACTCGGGCAAAAGAAGCAAGTTTATCACACCTTTTTCCGAAAGGTTTTTAAGATAAAAAAAACATCGTTTTCTAACACAATTTATTAATTAAATGTTACAAAAAATTATTAGTGTATATTGTATAGTGAACATTTATAAATGTAAGTGCACGTAAATTGGATATTAGGTCATCATTGTTCAGAATTCAGGGCATGAACTTCCGTTTCTTCGAACTCCTAGAATGTTCAGCAGTAGGGATGTCCAACAGTAAACAGCCATCATGATTGCCTCCCACGTCCCTGAGACCTGGTCTCCTCCATCTTTCATGTCCTGATGGAAAATCTTCCCCCTGCTCTCGCTCATTGATCAGGAAACCGATCCATATGAGGCTCATGTTGTATCCGAGGTTTCTGGAAGCAGTCACCATATTGGTGGCAAGTTCTGTGTGATTCCTGGCCTTCTTCTTTTCAAGAAAGTCCTTCACGACCAGAAGAAAAGCCTTCCACGCTTCCAGTTCCACTTCGTTCATTGAGTTTTCGAACTCTGGATCTCTGATGAAGTGTCGGAGTTGTGGACCGTCAAAGACGCCAGGTTTCAACTTCTCCATGGTCAATCCTGGACAAGCGTAGCACAGGTAAGTGAAGCGGCCATTATCCTTGTCCAGATCTTTGGTGAATTTTTTTTATCAAGCCGAGCTTGATGTGTAGCGGTGTGAAGAGTATCCCGTCTCTGTCCACCAGAGGACTCTTTACGACGTTTCTTGCTCTGCAATGCACCACTTCCTCTCGTACAGGCCAGTCCTTCTTCGTGTAATGCTGAGCTCGGTCACTACTATCCTACATGCAAAGAAAGCACGGGTACTTACCTAGTAAACCTAGACTGTTGTCCCAACAAATAGTTCACCATCTTCAGGTCAATACAAATCAATCACTCATGCTGATCATGACAAATTTTCTTCAACACGTACTTCATCCCTTCATACTTCTCATTTAGTGTAGTCGAGTGAGAGAGGGGTACAGAGGCAAACTGGTTGTCGTAGTTGGGTAGATCGCTTTTCAGCGATCGCTTGCTGCTGTCACTGCACCGTCTCCAATCTTCGGGTTGGTACTCTTGCACTATAAGCTTGTGCAGAAGCTCCGCAATATATGTAAAGTACACCAATCCTTCTCTTCAGAGAAAAAAATGGGGGTACCCTTAATGTCTGTTGCGATAGAAGGTGATGCGACCACAGTCAGAGAGGGTTTTTTTTTTTTGCTTCAATTTGGATGCCAATAGTTCGGCAAAGAACTTTGACAAGCTGAGATCGCAAACTAGATCATTTAGCTCCTTTTGGGAAAGAGGATGCGGAGCATCATCATCAGAAACCCCTTTTTGTTCATTTTTTTCAACACTGTCGGAATCTTCGTCACTAATGTCAGGAAGTTCTCCAAAGATACGAACTGGAATTTAATCATAATTACTCTTCCTACCCTTGGTCCAACGATACAGATACTCGGTGAATCACTTGCATACCGTCTGTGGTGCCCAAGCTTTATCCTGGTCACCAAGTTCCATGCCAAAATAAGTACGCTCTATGAAACTTGTGACTGGATTCCTGCTAGGAACAACGGTGTATTCGTTGTAGAATAAATCGGGCTTATTTTTGAAAGATTGCCTCGAATCCATTTCATTGACCTGCAAAATAAAAATACAAGTCAGTCAAAGATTGCCACATGTAAACACTTCAGAATTCGTTTATTTAAAGAAATAAGAAGGGTTTTGCATCATATAAATAGGAAATACCAGTACATGTAAAAACGTAAAACACATCATGTAGCGATAAATAAAAGGTGACCCAATTGGGCAAAACCAATGTGATTTTTCGATTTAGCACATCAAAATGGTTCTAAATCAGCTAAAAAAACCTCAACAATAAATTTGGTGTTTGGCAGTAGAATGAACAAGATATGATCATAGCAACTTGAAATATTGTAAAACCTAAAGTTTAATAAAAAAAAATATCCATAAAAATATATATATATGTACAAAAGATATTTAGCGAAACTGAAGCAGACCAAGATCCGACTTTATCGGAAGACAAGTACAAACCTCCTGTGGCCGAGCGACATCATTTCCATTATAAATAGATTGAATAGGAAAGGAGAGTCAATTCCAGAGGTACCAGAGAATTCTCAGAGGAAGTAAAATAGAGGTGAAAAATGCTCCCGAGTGGTCTATAGAAGGAGCAGAACAAAGGGTTTTTTGTTGTTTTTTTTTAAGAGCTGATTTGGCAACTGCTTACTCTGGCAAAAGTCGCCGTACTCACGCTAAAGCCTAACACTAGGCTAGATAAAAAAAACACCATGTAAATAACAAAGATAAAAAAGGAACAAAAGCTAAGACACAAGCTAAAAAACAACAACAATAAATAAAAACAAGATAAGCAAAAAAGCAACAAGAAGGAAGCGCGCTCGGCGTCAGGGGTGGGCCTGCCTCCCCCCCCCTCCGGTGCTGAAACATGCGAGCTACAACAAAAAGTCAAATAAAGTGGAGGATGCCAGCCTGCTCCAAAAATTCATATAGTCTGCAAGTCTTTGTGTAGCACAAACCAGTCCCAAGTGCAAGGGACAAGCGGTAGAGACCCCGCTCCTACCGGTACTTGGACAAGTCACGTGTGCGAAGCTCACCCAGACTGGGACATTCAAAAGGAAAGTGCTGAACAGTCTTATGGACAACGCCGTTGTCCCAATAAGGTGCAGGCGAGCGCTCAATTAAAGGATGTGAGCTCCGCGAGTGTGTTCAATTGTGAGGCGACAGAAAGCAACCTAAGGCCGTCACGGCAATAGGAGATAGGTTCATGGAAACAGTCGTGGCACAATGGCATGAACTTTAAGATCCCCTCGGCCGTCTCCCATCTTCTTTCCCAAGTAGCCCAGAGGGCTATTCGTATTCCTACCATGTAATTGGTGTTAGTAAGAGCTAAAGGCTGGTCTGGTTGCCTAGTCCTCACGGACTCATTGGCACGCTCATTTCCCGCAATTTTCACATGTCCAGGAACCCAGCAGAAGATAATCTCAACTTCTGCCCGACTAACCAAAACCATGGTGTCATGGATATTGAGAACCAAGGGATGCGGAGATTTCAATTCCCCAAGAGCACTCAGGGCGCTTTATGAGTTTCTATAAATCTCAATTCGGTCTCTGAACCTGGCACGTCCTGTTATCTCTAGGAACGAGCGGTGTATTGCAACCAGCTTGGCCGTTAAGGCAGACGTAGCGCCTTGCAAAGCCCAGCTGACTTCAAACAGAGAGGATACTGCGTGGATACGATCCCCTTCTAGGGAGTGGAGCCATCCATATACACTGACACGGTTACAGCGTGACAGGGAGTGTGCACCAAAAAGACCGAACGCAATACTCCTGGTTCTGTAGAAGCTTTAGGAGCAGAGGCGTGGCGAAAAATAGTCAAAGGTGAGTATAGGGTGGTCGGTGATTTCCGAGTGTTCAATGCGATCACAAAGCCCGACATGTACCCGTTGCCGCTGATTCAAAGTGTCGCGAACCACCTCCATGGAACGAAGATCTTTTCAAGGTTAGATCTGGTTCGAGCTTATCATCAAATCCCTATGAAACAGGCAGACATAAAGAAGACTGCGGTCACAACACCATTTGGTTTTGGGGAGTACGGAAAGCTCCCATTCGGCCTCTGAAATGCAAGCTGCACCCTCCAACGGCACATGGACAACCTGTTTCGAGGATTAGGGTTCGTTTTTGTGTATATAGACGACATCCTGATATATTCAGACAATATGGACGACAGCCTGAAGCATTTGGAGCAAGTCTTTAAGATTCTGATCGAAAACGGTCTGAGAATATCCCCGGAGAAGTGTCAGGAGGCAAAGGAGGAAATTTCTTTTTTTAGAGCATCACATTTCGGTGGAAATAATTTACCCACCAGCGAAGAAAATGAAGGAAATTGGAGACATGCCACTACATAAAGGACTACAACGAGCTTCAAAGGTATTTAGGCATGTTGGGATACTAACGAAGAATGATTCCTAACTTTGCCGCGATTGCAGCCCCGTTGACTGAGCTTGTACGTCTGCAACCTAAGGTTCATGTGGAATGATGAGGCACGAGGGTCATTTGAAAATATCAAATCGGCCTTAATCAGCTCCGTTAAACTCTTTCACCCGCTACCCAATGATTCACCATACCAGCTGGTGACGGATTGCTCTCAATACGCGACAAGTTCTGCCCTGCACCAAATGGTTGACAGACACCTAAACTGGTGGCATTCTTTTCAAGTAAGCTAAGCCGAACGCAACGAGCATACTCCACCTACGACAGAGAGCAAATAGCGGTATATCTTGCTGTCACCCAATTCAGGCAACTGATTGAAGGTCACCATGTTACCTTGTGCCCTGATCACAAGCCTTTAGTATCGGGTCTTGCATCGCCATTAGGGGCAAAACCAGACGGGATAAAACGCCATTGGAGAGCCATTCTAGAATACATCAGCGATATCGGTTACGTGAGTGGTCAGGACAGCGTAGTCGCTGAATACCTTTCAAGGAACGTCAATTCAGTCCCTAATGACTCTCTTGACCTTCGAGCTTTGGTGGCAGCGCAGGATGATGACGAAGAAACGAAGGAATTTTGCTCGCGACTAAAATCTTACCCTTCACCCGAGGAAGTTCAACTTTGGTGCTAAGTAACATCAAGATATCCACAACCGTTTGTCCTTATGGCGTGCAGGAGAACTATCTTCAATTAATTACATAATCTGTCACACCCTGGAATCAAAGCTTCACTTCGTCTCATTAAATGTCGATATTTTAGCTCAATATGGACCGGGGTATTCGCTCCTGGACGAGGAAGTGCCTTCCACGTCAATATTTCAAGATTAGTCGCCACACGAAATCTCCAATCCTGCCCATTGATATTCCGTCCTCAAGGTTGGAAACTGTGCAAATCGATATAGTTAGACCGCTCCCACCATGTGCACTACCTGGACATTCCTACCCATCACGCTATCGGTATTTATTAGCTACTAATCCCGGACAAGTGCTGCAATGGCTGCGTAGCTTTCTTAGACGGGTGGATTTCCAGATTTGGATTCACGCTTTAGGTAGTGACCGACAGTGGTGCCCAATTCGAATCAGAACAATCCAAGGAACTGTCTGCCTCGTAGGTTTTCATCGTCTCCCCACCACGGCGTACCGTCCGTCCACGAACGGGATGGGAAAATGACACACATGACTGTGAAGCGCTCCATAATGACCCGTAGATAAGGCTGGTTGGTGGCACTCCCAATTGTCCTTTTAGATATTCGCTCTTTGCCCAATGACTCAGGATTTTCACCTTTCACGGCAATCATAGGAACCACACTCTTGTGCCCAAAACCTTTAGTTTCGTCATCGTCAGCGTCATTGAAGGCTGACTCCAAGTTTATTAAGAAATTAGCATCAACCATGGTACAAGTCGATTTCACGCAGGCATCCATAGGGCACCTGCACTCGGTGCCCAAGCCTTTCGTGCCCCCAAATCTTCGCGAAGCAACCCATGTGTGGGTCCGAATATCCCGCGTTCGCAAACCACTAGAATCAGAATATGCTGGCCCTTTCCCGGTAATCGAGCGCGGGAATAAAGTTTGCAAATTGGAATTTCCTGACGGAAGAAGAGACACTGTCTTAGTGGACAGACTAAAACTGGCGAGTTACCTCCCTCACATAATGGTGACGTGCCGAGTGATCAGCAATGCCCATGGAGTCAGGCAGAAAACAGGAGGAGGACCAAGTGCACTTCACCTCGTAGAGTGCATGGCATGGAAGAGATTTTTTTTATTTTATATCTCATCTGGCGACTGCCTTCTAGAGCATAAGTCGCCGTACTCAAGCTAGCCTGAATCTAGGCTATATTAAAAGCCAGATTAAAAAAGAAAGGCAAAAGAAAAACAAACAAATTGAAAAAATATAGAGCGAGCTCCGTCGACGGGGAAAGGCCCGCCCTCCCCCGCCGAAGAAGACCGTGATTTATAGTTGAATTTTAAATAACGGCATGGAAGAGAATGACGCCACAGGAATTCAACCGGACACCTCTACAGGAACCAGAGAAAGTATCTGCAGTACGGACGTTTTCACTCACTCCGGGAGATAAGTCAAGTTTGTCAGGAATCCGTCGTACATGTATTTCTGAATCCTTCTGTAGGCATTATTGTAGCGAGGCATTTATCAAAAGAGGAAGAGGCATAAATATTAACACGCCTCGCTGTCTCTATAGCCTTTTTACGTGCCTTATTATGTATTTGTACAGTGTTATAATCATAATTTGTATAACAATCTAAAAAGGATAAGAAAAAATCGTGAAATAAATTGTATATAAATGTATTAAATATAATTTATATATTATATGGCAGAACATGGCATGAATACGCCCGTTTAGTTCAAGTGTATGCAATTAGGTAAGTGTCGATGCCCTTGTGCGTATGTTGAAAATGCTGTCATACATTAGGTGTGCCAAAATATGCATTTAATATGTATCAACCATTGTAATTGTTAGGCGTTATTTTCTCAGAACTCCATTACTGACAGGAAACTACTGTGATGCCAAAGTTATGTAATAGGTAGGCTACTGACACCAAATTGCAGGATTCAATAGTCCCAGCGAGAAACTCGACAAAAGGGACGCGCGGTGGTCTTATTAAACTCGGACAAACTCCACACATATAGAATAATATGTCTATTATGAGAATAAGATGATGAGAATGTATATATTAATTTGCATATATGAATTTGTATAGAAAATAAGGAATGAAAATATATATGTCAATAGAGAGGAGCCAAGCCGTCGTTGGAGATGCGCGCAAGGTCACACAAAATACAAACGTGGGAAACAGATATCAGGTCAAGACACCTGAGCCAATAAGAGAAAACACATAAACAAACAATTCGCGTCTTGGGATCGATTTATCAGAAGAAGAGAGTCTACAAAGCAGCTGGGCAAATACACACTCTGACCAAAGGAAATTGTAACACAGATTTGTGACAAGCGAATCCTTTAATAGAGATAAAACTATTGGAATATGTAGGTAAATCTGACACACACAGCTGTTCTGTAGCTTCTCCCTAGGGGTAGAAAATAATGAACCCAACGACGGAGGCTCGTCCCACCGACGAATCTAGGCTACGCCCCCTAGGAAATAAAACTGTATTTATAGTCGAGCAATTCAGTAAGACAAGACATTAAGAATTATTAGGACTTTAAGATCTATTCAGTATTAAAAAATTAATATTATATTAATTTGTTCCCATCTTAGCGTTACTGAACCCGTTTAATTTGCTTAATTCCTGTCGCTACAGAATTCAATACTTCGCGTTGAATAGAAAACCTGCTTGTGGCCTGCAAAGTACTTCGTGACGTGCCGCTTGCCCCTTTAATAGGCCAATATTAGAGTACCGGTGAAGAATCATTTAGGAGTCAGAAACTTAATTCACCTTCACTAGAAATTGGCTATCTATTAATTTGGTAACTCCGGATCCTATACCTATACACCTTTGTATCGGGTCTTGATCCTTAGTATCCCAAATGACCCCTCTCTTTTGGTTACTAGAGCTGTTTCCTTAACACATTTTCACTTCTTCCAACCACTTGGTTTACCCCTTTAGAAATATAAACAAACAAACAAGTCTTTCCAGTAAAACACATAATAGGTAAGGACTGATTTGCCTGTATCGACGAGGGAAAGTAGCATCCCAGTGTTGATAGCTGCAGGGAAATTAGTACTGAGAAAGAATTTCAGACGAAATTACTACAACCACAAAACATCATTAACTTTAGGTGTTTTAAGAATCACGCAGGAGATGCATCCCAAAAGTGCTATAATGAAAGAACATAACGCAGGAAGTCAAAATTACAAATTCGTATATCCTACCCCTTCAAGATTTCGTGAATCTCCTATCACAGCTCTTAAGATGACGAGGACATGTAGGATTGTGGGGATCACATCCTCTCAGTCCTATCCAAGTGGAGCTAGTGAGATCGATGTCTGTGACCAACTCTCAATGCCAAAATTGATCATAAAAAATAATTTAAAATTCATGGAAATTGGTAGTTAGCAACTCCAGTTTTAAAGTCGACGACAAAACTAGAATGGGTTGAGATTGAGAATAATTGTAGTATGGGCTCAAATTTATGGGAGGTGGGTTGGACTTCTTAGACTCGTAGAGGGATAGAAAAGTTACCTTTTAGGGCTACCTTAATTGGAAATTTTGTAAATAGTTGTTTTGCGTATTAAAAGGTTTGCTAGGTCGTAGCTACATTGAGGCACTTGCCTCGGTTAATTTTCCTGGCTCATTTTTTTTTTTAAATCTTCTATTAAATTTACAATTTTGTTGTCTCATGTAGCGAGATCAATTGCATGTTTTTTTTTATAAATAAATCCTTATCAATTATCTACTATATTAATTTTGGGCTATCCGTAAAAATAACATTGATATTTCGCTACATTTAACTAAATACCTAAGCTTTAGACGTACTTTCCAATTATTTGCCTCGGTAAAAATTTAACTCTGCTTCTGTGTTGGTTTGATTATTTGTGTTGAACAATTAAAGATTAATTCCGCTACTAAAATATAATGCAGATATATGGGATTTTGAAAACAGAGATTACATCACAGATAATTTTCTAGAAATAGATAAAAATACATAGCTAGATTAGATTTGTGTGCATACAAAGAGACAAACCACCTAGTAGTATAACTTAAATTATTTTATGTTAATTATTTGCGCGAGAGTAATCTAACAAAAACAAATCCACAGCTAGAAAATTAATTGATACACCTGTTGCAATCCAATACACAATTCGACTAACAATTATAATTTTCCTCCTGAGATAATTTTATATTCAAAATCTTTAATAAATGTCCTTCAAAGAATTAAAAAAAGGCATCAAAATGAGCTCACAATGACAGAAATAACGACAAATCCTCCTTCATTTTTGTACACCTGCTCATTTCCTTATCCCTTGCCTCATTTCCTTTAAAAATAGTAAAAAATAAATAAGTGAACTTAAAAAT